>MU752027.1:211587-227777 GCA_026770625.1 Nicotiana glauca | reverse complement strand
TTTAGAAAAATAGTAAAACCGTAACACCGAGAGAATTCTTTAGAAAATCTCAAGCTCAGTTAAAAATCTCTTTTACAAATATGCCTTTTCAACAGTTGCGAAAATAACTTCAACAAGTAGGGAATAATCAGAAATCTGCCCCTCGGGTTCAGTATCAACCTCTCAGTGCAGTATCAGCCCCGCGGGCACACTCCCAACTCACATGGTACAACATCAACCTCTCGGGCTCAGCACTCCTTAACATGTAACACCAGGGTATCTGGTCAACAAGGCAAGTAATAGCATGTATGACAATGATATGTGAGTGCTAAAAAAATCATGCCACGTAGTACAACTAGGAATGAATGCAAGAATGCAATACAATGCACATGACCACTGCGGCGTGCAACCCGATCCATTTGGGTACCCTACGCTCACTGGGGGTGTGTACAGACTCCGGAGGGGCTCCTACAGCCCAAGCGCTATAATATTGCGGCGTGCAGTCTGATCCATATAATATTTCATTGCGGCGTGCAGTCCGATCCATATAATATACTACTGTGGCGTGCAGTCTGATCCATACATGTATATGTATATACTGTTGCGGCGTGCAACCCGATCCGTATCTCAGTCCAGAAATGCACACATAACACTGCTGCGGTGCGCAGCCCGATCCATGCTCAGTCCAGCAATGCACATAAGCCCCTTGGGCAATAGTAAAATAGCAGTTCTCAGCTCAAAACGTCAGAAAAATATCATTTAAGTTTTCAAATCTTAGAAAGATGGCTGAGTTTGCAAAACAATATTTAGAACCTTGGACTGAGATCAAATAATATGCAACGTAATGCAAAAACAGTGATATCAATCCCTGAAGGATTCAAATAATCGGCACGAAGCCCAAAACATGGCAATCAGCCCAAATCATGATAGCATCAAGTAGTTTTCAATCAATCACGCAGTAAAATCAACAACCGGGACGGACCAAGTCACAATCCCCAACGGTGCTCTACCCCACGCTCATACCTGGCGTGCAAGTCACCACAATACAGCACTATGATGTGCAAATACGGGGTTTCAAACCCTCAGGATATCATTCACAAGTATTACTCACCTCGAACCGGTGGAATTCCTCGCTCGTGACGCCATTGCCCCTCAAATTGGTCTCCAAGCGCGAAGAATCTTACCAAAACCAGAGCGAATACGTTACAATATGCTAAGGGAACAATTCCCAATCGAGAACAATCGAAAAATATCAAAAATTTCGAAACTAGCAAAACCCGAGTCCCGGGCCCACGTCTCGAAATCGAGAAATTTTTACATCAATACTATCCTTATCTCGCCACGAGTCTATACATATCAAATTCACAAAGATAGAAGTTCATTGGCCCCTTAAATCACCATTTCTATCCAAGAGGGTTTTCTACCCTTTTCAACAAAAATTCTCAAATTAAACACCAAAACTTGCAATAGATTCGAGTTATACAACCAAAATTGAGTTAAGAGTACTTACCCCGTTGTTCTCTCCAAAAATCTCCCGAAAAATTGCCTTATCCGTGCTCCAAATCGTCAAAAATGGCAAATGGGACGAAGTTTGGACTTTATTCTGCTGCCCAGAGATTTGTTCTTCGCGTTCGCGGTCCTATCTCGCGTTCGTGAAGAACAAAGTTCCAAAAATTCATTTTCCAAACTCTGCTCGGACAGTCTCTATTGGAATGGTCATAACTTCTTACACACAACTCTAAATGACTACTATAATATTTTTCTAAAAAATAGATTCAAAGATCTACAACTTTCGTTTTTGAATCACCTCAAAATTCATTGTAGATAAAAAGATAAGAGCTTCCGAAGTAGGACCTGCGCGATAGAGAATTCCTTTTTCACGAACGCGAAGAACAAAAGTCCCAGATAACAATTCCTTCTTCGCGAACGCGAAGACCAAAAGTCTCAAAAGCCAATTTATTCTTCGCGAACGCGATAGGACCTCGCGGACGTGAAGGACAACACCAGATACCAGCAACAGCAATTCAAAACCTTCCAAAAATGACCCGTTGGGCATCCGAAACACACCCGAGGCCCCCGGGACCTCAACCAAAAGCACCAACATGACTTAAAACATTATCCAAACTTTCTCGAACCATAAAAACAGTATCATTAACATCAAAATGCTCAAATATCATCAAATCAAGGCTTAAGTTAAACTAAAACTTTCAAAACTCACATTCAATCAAAAACCCCACCTAAACCCCTCCGAATCAACTGAAATTTTGCACACAAGTCCAAAATCACCTAACGAAGCTACTGAAACTCTCGGAATTCCATTCCGACTCCCGGATCAAAATTCCACCTATCAACCGGAAATCGCCAAAATACTTACTTCACCAAAATAGTCTAACTTCTTCACCGGACCTCCAAAATTACTTTCGATTGCGCTCCTAAGCCTTAAATCATCCCCCGAAACTAACCAAATCATCGGAATTCAATTCCAAGCCCTATAACTCACAAGTCAACATTCGGTTGTCTTTTCCAAACTAATTCTTCCTTAAAGAGACTAATCGTCTCATTTCTTACCAAACTCTATCCGAATCACTTCAAATTCACCAAAGACATATACTGAAACATGAGGAAGCATAAAACGGGGAAAACGGGATGGAAACACATGAAACGACGGGTCGGGTCGTCATAATTAAATTCTAATTATTCTATAAAATACGGTCTATAGACTACTACATTCTGCATTTATAAACATCACTAGGCAAACAGTTTGTAGGTTCAATAATAAAAGTTGCATATATATATCATGTTCATAGGACCTTTTGTTAACGTCTAAAGGGTGTCCAAATTAATAAACGTATAGAAAGAATGTCTTTAGGAAATCTCGAATCTGAATAAAGGTAATATTAACTGCTGAACTCATAATGTCATGTCAAAATTGGTAACCCCTTTTAAGTTTGGACCTTTTTTACTAAAATCAGCATATATCATGCCTAGCTCTAACCAAAACTTAGATGATCAATCAGATCGGTTTTAGTCCACTGCATTCGAGTAAGCCTAGTGTAGACTTTTCGCCTAAGAATATGCATTGAACCAGTCCGCTCGTCGCTTTATTTAATTAAGACCAAATCAGTACGTGTAAGACATGCTAAACTCTATGACTTTTGCTGGTTTATGGAGGCGTATATGAGCCCCGATTGCTTGTCTGTTTCCCCTCTATTTGCATCACGTGTTTTTGGTGGACGCCTTAGAATTTTGTCCTTTGAAAACTTATAAAAGGTCCAAACCCCTTTCCCTTTAGGATTAGTAGTCCATTTGCCTTTGGGACTGATAGGATTGGGACGGGTAATAGCATGCAGTAAGTAACGCTACCATTTCGCACTTTAATATCTTAACGGTGTGGGAAGGGTAAACATGGAGATGATGATCACACGATGACACTATGCGTACAATTGGGTACCGTTGTTGTGTGGATGATCCATGTGATATATAAACCTAGGACCCCCTCCCTCTTTATTATTTGTTATTTTTCAGAACTTTAAAAGCTGTCCAATTTTCAACTTCCGCTTTTTTTGTACTTCTTTTAAGTTGTTTGTATCAATTATTTGACCCCTTCCCCTTTCCTCTCATACCATTTCCATGATTATAAAACTACTTTCTTCAAAATTTCAGCACTTTTAAATCCTTTTGTGCTTTTATTTGCAATTGTTATGTGAAGGTTTCCTCGTATTTGCAATGCTTGCTTGTCTATTCTTTGTTTGTATTTAAAGTCAAAATTGTAGCATGGCCGGGAACCACAGTAGTGGATCTTGAAGGGTGCCTAACACCTTCCCCTCGAGATAATTTCTAGCCCTTACCCGAACTCTGATTTTCATCTCAAATTCTTTCTTAAAGTGTCCTAATGCACTATAATCATTAGGTGGCGACTCTCCAAATCCAAAACCCAATTCCCAAATGGGAATAGAGTTGTCTTTCCTAAATGTCGTAAACAAGATTTCTCGCTCTCTGGAGGGAGGGGAAAAGGGGGCGTCGACAGGATGTATACAGTACATTGCAACGCTTCACGCGTTGGCTTGGGATGCGTGTTGATGCAGGAGAGAAAGTTATTGTATATGCTTCGCATAAGATAAAGGTTAATGAGAAGAATTACCCCGTGCACGACCTAGAGTTGGCAGCGATTGTCCATGCTCTTAAAATATGGAGGCATTAATTGTATGGGGTGTCATGTGAGGTTTACACCAATCATCGAAGCTTGCAGCATTTGTTCAATCAGAGGGACCTTAATTTGAGGCAGCGCAGGTGGCTTGAGTTACTAAAGGATTATGACATTACCATTCTTTATCATTCGGTCAAGGCGAATGTGGTCGCGGATGCCTTGAGCAGAAAGGCGGAAAGTATGTGTTGCCTAGCATTCATTTCAGCAGAGTAGAGGCCCCTAGCCTTGGACATTCAGTCATTGGCTAACAGACTTGTGAGGTTGGACATTTCAGAATCCAATTGAGTTCTAGCATGTGTGGTTGCTCAATCCTCATTATTGGGGGAGATTAAGGCCCGCCAGTTTTGTGATCCACATTTGGCGGTTTTTAGAGAGACGGTACTTCAGGGAGGTTCTAGGGAGGTTTCTATTGGCGAGGATGGTGTTCTGCGACTCCAGGGTTGTCTATGTGTTCCTAATATTGATGGTTTGAGTGAGAGGATCCTAGAGGAGGCACACAGTTTCTGATATTCTATCCACCCGGGGGTTACGAAGATGTATCGTGATTTGAGAAAGCATTACGAGTGGCGGTAGATGAATAAGGACATCGTGAAGTATGTAACTAATTGTTTGAATTGCTAGAAAGTCACGTATGAATATTAGAGGCCCGGTGGGTTACTTCAGCAGATGCCCATGCAAGAGTGGAAGTGGGAACGCATCACCATAGACTTTGTAGTAGGGTTACCACGAACTTTGCGGAAGGCTGATTCAGTGTGGATCATTGTTGATAGATTGACCAAGTTGGCCCATTTCATTCCAGTAGCGACTACTTATACAGCAGAGAGGTATGCTCAGACATATATTCGGGAGATAGTTCGATTGCATTGTGTGCCGGTTTCCATCATATCAGACTGAGGCCCTCAGTTCACTTCTGTAAGGACCCGACTGGTCGTTTTGCATTTTCGAACCCCGTTCCCCTAACTAATACTTTACGCACTTGCTTTAGCTAATTTATGACTTGTGGGGACGGGTGGTTCGGAAGTTAGAAGAGTTCTGAGCGAGATTAAGCCTAGTTGCTTCTTTAAGTTCCTTTAAAAAGGCCAAGTTTGACTTCGGTCAATATTTTGGGGAAACAGGCCTAGAATCATGATTTGACAATTCCTGAGGGCCCGCGGGAAAATATGGGACCTGGGTGTATGCCCGAAATCGAATTCCAAGGTCCTTAGCCCGAGTAATTAATTTTATGTAAAAAATTGTTATGTTTAAGTTTCAAAGAATTAAATAAACTAAGAAATCATTGTTTTTAAAGGTATCGGGTTCGGATTTTTATTCCAAAACTTGGTACAAGTCCGAAATATTAGTTAACACCTACCTGTAAAATTTGGTGTCAATCCGAGTAGTTTAAGGGCATTTTGACCCATTGAAGGAGAATTAAGAAATTGAAGTTCAATGAATTGATTCATTTGGTTTTGGGGGTTGATTCCTCGATTTAGCGTTGTTTTGAGTGTTTTGAGGGTTTGACTAGGTCCACCTTATGATTTTAGACTTGTCGGTATGTTCGAGCGGGGCTGGGGCGCCCCGAGCGTCAAATGGTCGAGGTTCGAGTGAAGTTGAAAACTTGGGAAAAACTTCATTTGCTGCTTCTGTCATAACCGCTTCTGCGGCTCTTGGACCGCAGAAGTGATCATTTTATTGCATGAGCAGAAGGGGCCGAGCCCAGGGGAAACTACAGAAGCGGACACCGGTCCATCCGCCCCAGGCCCATAACTGCAGAAGCGGTGGGCTTTCCGCTTAAGCGGACACGCAGAAGCGAGTTTGAGACCGCAAAAGCGGCCCAGGCCCCCTTGGCCTTTTTCCGCAAAAGCGGCCCACTTCCGCAGAAGCGGAACCCGCAGAAGCGGGATTTCCTCCGCAGAAGCGAAAATCGCTGGGGACAGAAGCTCATTTAATATGAGCTCAAACTCATTTCTTCCACATTTCTTTCAACACTTAGGCGATTTTGGCAATTCCAAAAAGGGAGTTTCCACACATCATTGCAAGGTAAGTAATCCCCACTCACTTTTAGTTCAAATACATAAACATTAGGTAGATTTAACACTAAAATTAGGTACAATTCAAGAGATTAGAGTTAGATCTAGGGTTTAATCAAAACTAAGATTTAATCCTATAATTTGATATGAAATGAACTAGAAATCATATATTTGTGATCCTTAGGTGATAGAGAACAATTTCCTTCGGCAAAAAAATATATATAAAAATAAAAATATTGGAATCCGGGCACGTGGGCCCGGGGTCGAAATTTAGAAAACTCGTATTTATGGTTAGGAAATTGTTTAAATAACTAGAATTCAACCTCGTGCGCTCTAATGGACTAGTTCTTCTTATTTTAATTAGTTGGTGCTCGTTTGGCTACAAATTGAGGGTTTGGGCTTATTCTTGATATCGAAAGTGCGCTTCGGAGCGAGGTGAGTCTCCTTTCTAACCTCGTAAGAGGGAATTGTCCCCTTAGGATTAATGTGTGAGTGTTGTTTGCTAAATGCAGGGACTACGCACGCGTTAGGTGACGAGAGCCCGTGCGTAGCTACTACAATGTTAAATTTCCGGGTAGCTTAGGACCTACAACATGCCTATTAAATATATCTCTTGTGTTAAATTGTTGTTATGAACACCTAGTGTGTACTAGGTACTTAAAAAGGGGATATGAGAATATTTCTATAGTTAATTGAATTTGAATTGGTATTTTGACCATTTATGTGTCATGTGTGTGCACTTGATATTTTATCCTTATTTGTGGATCGGGCTGATTGCCTCGGTATGAATAGATGTATCTATAGGCGCGTCGTCGACCCTCGGCAATTGCACAATTTATTTCTATTAGTTCGGACCGTCGCCTCAGTATTATGAGCGCATGTTAACTGTGGAAAAGCTGATACATGCTTTGTGTTGCCATTGTCTCATATGATGAACTATAAACTTGATGCTGTAAGATTCTTGACTTATACAACCTGTTGTAAACTGTTGATACTTGTAAATCCCATATTTTGAATACATCTAAAGTCAATTAATTTTATATATATATATATATATATATATATATATATATATATATATATATATATATATTAATTGACTTTAGTAAGTATCGAGTCGACCTCTCCTCCCTACTTCTTTGAGATTAGACGGGATACTTACTGGGTAAATATTGTTTATGTACTCATGCTATACTTCTGTACTTAAATGTAAAGGATTTGAGGCGGGTGGATCCGGACATCACTCCAGTGCATATCAGTGAGCGCATCTGGGATTTCTACCATGAGCTGCACTCCCTTCTTGCCGATCCGCAGCCGAAAAAGTCTTCCTTATATCTTTGTTGTTTCTGTCTATCCTCATTGAGACAGTAGGACAGGGTATTATTCATGTTATGTATATTATACTAGTTTCCCGTAGCTTGTGACACCAGGTTCTGGCACACACACAGTAGTAGACATTATTTTGGGTTGTATAACTGTGTTTTCATTTTATTGATCCCTACAGATTTATGACTTTAATTTGGGAAAACTTTTATCATAATGGTTTTTAGTAAGGGTAAATTGGGATTTAATTATTCTTCTGCGTTGGTTGGCCTGACAAATGGTGTTGGGCGCCATCACGGCCTATTATGGAATATGGGTCGTGACAACTTCCCATTTCTGGAGAGCCGTGCAGAGTGAGATGGGAACTCGCGTAGAGCTTAGCACAGTATTCCATCCTCAGACCGACGGACAGTCGGAGCGAATAGTACAGATATTGGAGCATATGCTTATAGCATGTGCGATTGATTTTGGAGGATAGTGGGATCTATTCTTGCCTCTAGCAGAGTTTGCATACAACAACAGTTATCAATCCATCATAGAGATGGCCCCGTATGAGGCTTTATATGGTCGACGTTGTCGTTCTCCTATTGGGTGGTTTGAGCCTGGTGAGGCCAAATTACTTGGTACAGATTTGGTACAGGATGCCTTGGATAAGGTAAAGTTGATTAGGAGAGGCTTCGCGCAGTTCAGTCCAGACAGAAGAGTTACGCGGATCAGAAGGCGCGTGATGTATCATTCATGATTGGCGAGAAGGTTCTCTTAGAAGTCTCACCCATGAAGGGTATTATGATGTTCGGGAAGAAGGGCAAGTTGAGACCAAGGTTTATTGGCCCCTTTGAAGTGTTTAGACGGGTTGGGAAGGTTGCTTATGAGCTTGCTTTACCCCACAAACTATCGGGAGTTCATCCGATTTTCCATGTTTCGATGCTTTGGAAATACCATGCCGACCTATCACATGTGTTGGACTTCAGTACTATCTAGTTAAATGAGAGTTTGGGCTATGAGGAGGAGCCAGTTGCTATATTGATAGGCAGGATCGCCAGTTGAGGTCCAAGAGGATTTCTGTGGTGAGAGTTTAGTGGAGGGGCTAACCGGTCGAGGAGGCGACCTGGGAGTACGAGGAGGACATGCGGAGCAAATATCCCTACTTATTCGGCAGTCCAGGTGCTTTTCTATGTCCGTTCGAGGACAAATATTTGTTTAAGAGGTGGAGAATGTAATGACCCGACTGGTCGTTTTACATTTTAGAACCCCGTTCATCTAAATAAAGCCTCTCGTACTTTCTTTAGCTAATTTACGATTTGCGGTGGCGATTGGTTTGGGAGTTGGAAGAGTTTTGAGTAAAAATATGTTCATTTTGCTTCTTTAAGTTTTTCTTAAAAGACCAAGTTTGACTTCGGTCAACAATTTGGGAAAATGGGTACAGATGCATGATTTGACAATTTCGGAGGGTCCGTGGGAAAATATGGGACCTGGGTGTATGTTCAGAATCGAATTTCGAAGTCCCTAGCCTGAGTAATGAATTTTTATGTGAAATTGTTAAGTTGGAGTTTTTAAGAATTAAAGAAACTAAGTAATCATTGATTCCTTAGGTATCGGGCTCGGATTTTTGTTCCAGAGCTTCGTACAGGTCTCTAATGTTGGTTAAGACTTGCCCGTCAAATTTGGTGCCAATCCGAGTAGTTTAAGGGCGCTTTGACCCATTAGAGGAGAACTAAGAACTTGAAGATTCAATAGTTTGATTCATTTGGTTTTAGGGGGTGATTCCGAGATTTAGCATTGTTTTGGGAGTTTCGAGGGTTCGATTAGTTCGCCTTATAATTTCATACTTATCGGTATGTTCGGGCAGGGATCAGGAGCCCCGAACGTCAAACGAGCGAGGTTCGGGCTAAGTAAGAAAATTGAAGAAGAGCTGAAGTTGTTGCTTCTTTCATATCTGCATCTGCAGTTCTTGGACCGCAGATACGGTCAGCCCATTGCAAAAGGGAAAAGGGCCAGGCCATGGGGAAACCACAGAGGCGGCCCAGAGACCGCAGAAGTGGTTTCGCTTAAGAGGCCCCCAGACCGCAGAAGTGGTCCAGATCATTAGGCCCAAATCCGCCGAAGCGGATCGAAATACGCAGAAGCGGACCTGTAAAAGTGGGCACCTAACCGCAGAAGCGGTCCAGGCTTCTTGGGCCATCTCTGGTAAAACGTCCCTTTTTCCGCAGAAGCGGTCATGGTACCGTAGAATCAGAAATCGTTAGGGCAGAGAGTTCATTTAATTCAAATTCAAAGCCATTTATTTCATTCACAATTCCACACTTGGGCGATTTGGGTGCCTCCAAAGAGAGTGTTTCAATATAACATTGTAAGGTAAGTAATTCACATTCATCCTTAACTTAAATACATGTATATTAGGTAGATTAAACACTAAAAACTAAGCAAAATCTAGGGTTAGACACAGACCTAGGGTTTTAATAAAACTAAGATTTAATCATGAAGATTGTCATGAAATGGACTAGAAATCATATATCATTGATCCATAGGTTGTAGAGAACAATTTCTTTCGAAAAATCTTGGAATCCGGGCAAGTGGGCCGGGTGTTGAAATTTAGGAAATTCATGCAAATGGTTAGGGAATTGCTTAAATAGCTATGAATTGATCTTGTAAGCCTTTATTGACTAATTCTTAATTATTTTAACTAGTTTGGGATCATTCGGCTCCGAATTGAGAGTTTTGGCTTGTTCTTGGTATCGGAAGTGCGTTTCGGAGCGAGGTTAGTCTCCTTTTTAACATTGTAAGAAGGAAATATCCCCATAGGATTAATAATTGAGTAATTGTTGCTAAATGCGAGGGCTACGCACGAGCTAGGTGACGAGAGTCTGCACGTAGCTACTACTATATTAATTGTTCGGGTAGTTTAGGACCCACATCATGCTTATTTTATATGACACTCTATATTATCTTGTTACTACGAGCACCTATGATATGCTAGAGATTTAAAAAGGGAATAAGAACGTACTTGTATAATTGTTGAAGTCTTGCTTAGAATTTATGACTATTGATGTGCCTTGTGTGTATACTTGATATTTCTTATTATATGTGGATCGGGCGGATCGCCTCGGTATGAATAGATGCATCTATAGGCGCGCCGTTGACCCTCGGCAAGTGCACAGTTTATTTTCTGTTGGATCGGGCCGTCGCCACGGCATATTTGCGCATGCTAATGTTGCTTGCCTGAAAGTTTCTTTTTATATTGATATCGCCTTTCATGGTCCGACATAAATTGACAAATATAACAAAATTAAATGGTTAGTTGGAGGTATAGTGAATAGTAGAATTTTTATGTCTTGTTATAAATTATTACTTATTAGTGTTTTCTCATGATTTGTACAATCATCCCAATATATTATTTGACCCTAGTGAGTATCAAGTAGAACTCTCGTCTCTACTTCTTCGAGATTAGACGGGATACTCATTGGGTACATATTTTTTATGCACTCATACTACGCTTCTATACTTAAATGTATAGGATCTGATGCAGGTGGATCTGGTTATCTTACCGGTGCGTATCTGTGAGTGGAGCTGCTTTCCCTCCATGTCGACCCGCAGCCAAAGAAGTCTTTCTTTTATATTTCTATTTCCTGTCTATTTGGACTCAGACAGTAGGGTAGTATGATGTTCTTTTGGATGTATATTCTACTAGTTGCCCGTAGCTTGTGACACCAGGTTCTGGCGCACACTTTAGTAGACGATTATTTTGGGGTTGTGTAATTATATTACTTACAGTATTTCGCTCTTCTGGTTTAAATTCCAAGTTAAGTGTTTATTCCACTTCTTTCTAATCAGAAGCAACATAAGAATTTTAGTAATGTTTCCGCTATGGCTTGCCTGACAAGGGTGTCAGGCGCCCTCATGGCCTATTGTGGAAGTGGGTCGTAACAACGCTGATGTGGCCAAGAGTGTGAGTGCACTCGCCTGCCACGTGAATTTTTTCTGTATATGTGGCATTTTATTAAAAACTAAAATATATTTTTACCTTTTTAAGTATGTTAATTCTTTAAATAATTTTTTTCGCATGCAATTTATGATAAAATTTTGATAGAACTACATTATTTAGGCTAAATTTTATTATTTGGCTAAAAATAATAAAGTTTTAGTTAATATTTTTTTTCAATTTGACCATAAAATAAAGATTTATACAATTAAAATAAATAGTTAGCCATCTAAAAAGTTATAAATATACGTAGCTTAAAATTAATTATTTTAGCTATAATTTTTTATATAGCTCTAATTTATGGTGCTCTAAAAATATTTTTTTTTACAGATATTCCTGAAAAAGTAAAAATACACAGTTGAAATAAATAGTCATTGCATTAAAAGAAGAAATAAAAAGGTTTACAACTTTTTAATCGTGTATTTTTAATTCTTCAATTATGTACAGTTTCTTCAACTATAATAAGTAATTTTTTGGTTGTTTTCACACAGATGAAGAAATTTATCTTTTAACATTAATTAGTAGTGAAATTGATAATATTGACCTTTACTATCACTTCACATAAATACTACTAGCTAGGGTTGGATATATATCGGGTAAAATCAATAGCCCGAACCCATAAAATATTATTGGGTTGTGGATATCAGATTATTGGTAAATTGTTCGATAACAGTTTAATGTTATTTGACTATTGGGTTAACGGTTCGGGTTTCAGTTTGCCCAATTTTATTAACGGTTTAACCGATAGAATAATAAGCTTTAACAAAATTATAATTTTACTTACTAAATATATAAAGCTGCCTTATGGTTTCATTCTCTCAATTCTCTCGGCAATCACTCTTCATCTTCAAACATTATTCCTTAAAGTAAGTTTTAAACATTTATGAGTTTCTCATCTTAATTCTTCTATCCAAATTTGTAGTTCTATACTTTAAAGAATTAATTATTTTGATTTTTAGTTTTTCTATTTGTTTTTTTGTTTCACTAATTCTATAGTATTTACATGATATGAATTTATTATTTTCCTATTAGTTATGCCTGCCTGCATTGAAATATTTAATAAGATTAGATTGTTGAATGTCTTATTCCTTACTACTACTAGCTTATAACTTTGAAACTTGAGATCATTCATTGGGATTTTCAAATGCAAAGAAAGTGTTCTTTTCTAATGTTGAAATTTAATCAATCTTTTCTTATGAGCAAAAATTTAGTTCCTTTATCTTAACAATATGATCACGATTTTTATTATAAAAACACAAAATTTTTGGATATTTTTATTCTTACGGGGTAAACTGATAAGATCGATAACCGACAAACCGATACCCGGTATTCGATATCTTATCGGTTCAGTTATTAGTTTAGCATATTATAGACCGATAACCGATATGCCGAATCGAACCAACCGATGCCCACCCCTATTACTACCACATACTCCAACACTATTTACTCCAAGGGCAATATAGGAAAAAAAAATAATTCATTCATTCTTGAAATCCAATAAAATCAAATATTTTAGACCACAAAAAAAAAAAATAATCACCTTGTGTGGACCTAAAAGAATAGTATCTTGTGGTACCTACAAAAACATTGCTGTCTTTACTTAAAAATTGTATGTTCTCTTCACGTGGTCCTCAATTTCAGGCAGATGCTCGCAAACTAATTGCTCTTTTTGCACTGTAGTATTAGTTTTTTTTAATCCTGAAATTTCCACATGAATCGTGGAGAAGAGCCTAAGAATTAATTAAATAGCTTTAGAAATGGGAACTCATAAAGATATAGAGAAGTATATTTGCAAGAATCATAACTTCATAAAAGTTTATCTAAATTTAAAGTGAAAAATTTGAATAAACGCTAAGTTGTCGTTAGCACGTGACTTTCACTAGATTGGCTTACCATAACTGTGAGCACGTAATTTTTGTCATGCCTAAATTACCCCTAAAAATTCACAAGATAATTCGTTTTTGGTGTCGTTTTTATTTTTCGAATTTTAAGGAATTTCTCTTTATTTGTTTGTTTGCATTTAGTTGCATTCATACATATTTAGAAATATTTGAAAATCATCAAAAAATATTTTTATCTTTCACTTGTTTCATTTTAGATTTTAATTGCATTTCTAGGATTTAATAACATATTAATTTCATGGTTACAAATTAAAAATATTAAAAAAATAAATTACATTAGCTTATTTCTTTGGCATTTTGGTAATTAAACAGTCCAATTTAAATTTAAATTAGTTTAATTGCTAATTAGGTCATTTTCGCAAAATAGTTTAAATTTGTTTCAATTCGGTTAAGTTTGAAAAATTAAATAAAGAGTAATGAGGCTCCTCTCTTTAGGTTCAACAAATTGGGCCAGCTTCAGGACGCCCAAATCGCCTCAAACCCGTCCAATCCAACTCTTTATTCAGCCCATCCCCTTTTAATACCAAATGTCACCATTTTCTACCCCTTTCAATCACAATTGTTGATCTCCTTACATATGTAACGATACGGCCGGTCGTTTTGAGAATTTAAGCTCCGTTCAACGGAGTAAGGTCTAGAACAACTTCATAATATAAGTATCAGCTCGCATGCATGGTTGAATTCAGTTAACGGATGATTCAGAATCAAATTGAAAGAAGGATTCTAGTTTTGGGAGTTTAAGCAGTGAGTATTTGACCGGAATTGGACTTTTGAGTAAATAGCCCAAGAATAAACTTTTGATGGTTCCAACAATTTTTTATGGTGATTTAGAACTTAGGCGCGCGTCCAGATTCAGATTTTGAAGTCCGTAGGGTAAATTGAGGCATTTCGACAAAAGTTGGGAAAGTTGAAGTTTGAAAATGGAGAAGTTTGACCCATAGTTGACTTTTGCGATATCGGGGTCGGAATACAATTCTGAGAGTTGGAACAACCCCGTTATTGTCACGACCCGCATTTATCCCCCCATCGGGCGTCATGATGGCCCCGACTAACGTAGCTAGGCCAGCCAAACATTACACATTCTCTAACCAACCTCAACAATATAATATTCTAACAACAATTAAATAAGTGCAGAAGACTTTAGGTTTAACTAACAAAATAAAAATGCGGAAGTTTGAAACACATCACTACCCAAATCTGGTGTCACTAGCTCATGGACTACTATGGAATACTACAAACAAGTCTGAATGTAAGAAAAAAATACATATGTCTGTTTTGGTACAATGAAAACAAACTGAAATAAAGGAAAGGGACTTCGGCCTGCGAACGCCAGCTAGGCTACCTCGAGAGTCCCTGGACTGAAGATAGCTCCCAGATAGAAAGCCTACTGCTGCTGTCCAAAAGCTGCTCCTGGATCTGTGCACAAAGAAATGCACAGAGTGTAGCATCAGCACAACCGACCCCATGTGTTGGAAAGTGCATGGCCTAACCCCGGCAAAGTAGTGACGAGGCTAGACCGGACTACCAAATAAACCTGTACAATCCTATATACATATATAGAATAAAAGAAAAAGAAATACCGAAACTAAACAGCTAAAATGGAAGGGAAACATGTTGTGGGGGAGTACAATCTGAGTATAAAATTTATCAGCGTAATTAAGAAAAACAGGGCACAATAATAACTATCAAAGAATAAGACATTCAATTAATTGCACGGCATCAACCTTCGTACTTTTACTCTCATTCTCACCCAAAGCAATCGAATAAAATGCACGGCATCACCCTTCGTGCTTCCCTCACTTAACTCTCATTTTATGGCACGGAATGACCCTTCGTGCAATATATAATCAAATCAGAGCACAGAATGTACCTTCGCGCATAAATAGTCAAAACATAGCACGGAATGACCCTTCGTGCATAAATAGTCAAAACATAGCATGGAATGACCCTTCGTGCATAAATAGTCAAAATATAGTACGGAATGATCCTTCGTGCAATATAATCAGAATTAGCACGGAATGACCCTTCATGCGATATCACTCTTCCTCACCCAAACAACAGTCATAACCAAATGGGCAAGAGGAATACACAAATAGTAAGAACTATCCCGGCAAGGGATTAACACCAATAACCACTAAGTCCTGGCAAAGGAACAATAACAACAACTTTTAATACTTTCATCTTCTACTCAATAGCATTTATCATTCGAGCCAACGCTCCAAAATATTGATATTTCACAACTTATCCTGAAACTCTTCGCATTTGTAGAAAAACATATTTTAGCTTAGAAGAGTTCCAATTTATCTCAAAAACAAGTACAAACAAAGACTCACGGTCATGATAGACTCCGGTGCATAGACACTCGTCACCATGCCTATACACCATACTCAATATTTAGCAATTAGCAAATAATATTCTAATACTATTCCCTCAAGCCAAAGTTAGATCAAACACTTACCTCGAACCGGTACAAAAATCACTATGAAATGATGCCCTTGCCATGAGTATCCGACTCGTGGCCTAAATCTATTCAAACCAATTACATATTGTAAATAACTTCGCAAGTAACCAATTACACTATTAAGATTAAACCTAAGGCGCGAAAATAGGTAAAATGAGCAAAACGCCCCTCAGGCCAACGTCTCGAAATCTAATAATTTTCACATTTTCAGAAACCTCGTACTCTCACGAGTCCAACCATATAAAAATCTCCCAAATCGAAGGTCAAATGCCCCCTCAAAACCCAAGAGTTTAATCAATGAACTTTCACCCAAATTCTTCCATTTTTTATT
>MU752027.1:131542-205236 GCA_026770625.1 Nicotiana glauca | reverse complement strand
CTTGTGATCAGTGTACACCTCACACGTCACACCATATAAGTAATGCCTCCAAATCTTCAACGCATGAACAATGGCTGCCAACTCTAGATCATGGACTGGGTAGTTCTTCTCGTGAATCTTCAATTGCCTCGAAGCATAAGCAATGACCCTGCCATCCTACATCAATACTGCGCCAAGCCTAAAACGGGAAGCATCACAATAAACTATATAAGGACCTGAACCTGAGGGCAAAACCAAGAACGGTGCCGTAGTCAGAGCTGTCTTGAGCTTCTGAAAGCTCTCCTCGCACTCGTATGACCACTGGAACTGAGCACCCTTCTGGGTCAACCTGGTTATCGGGGCTGCTATAGAGGAGAATCCCTCCACAAATCGATGATAATAACCGACTAACCCTAAGAAACTCCGAATCTCAGTAGCTGAAGCTGGTTAAGGCCAATTCTTGACTGCCTCAATCTTCTTCGGGTCTACCTGAATGCCCGCTGCTGATACTACATGGCCCAGAAATGTAATTGAACTCAACCAGAACTCGCATTTTGAGAACTTGGAGTAAACTGGCTATCCATCAGAGTCTGAAGAACCACTCTGAGATGTTGCTCGTGCTCCCCCTGACTGGGGGAGTACACAAGAATATCATCAATCAAAACTATCACGAACAAGTCCAAATAAGGCCTGAGCACTCGGTTCATCAACTCCATAAACGTTGCTGGGGCATTGGTCAACCCAAATGACATGACCAAAAACTCATAATGCCCGTACCGAGTGCGAAATGCTGCATTAGGGACATCAGACGCCCTAATCTTCAGCTGGTGGTAACTCGATCTCAAATCTATCTTTCGAAATACCTTCGCACCCTGCAACTGGTCGAACAAATCATCAATCCTCGGCAGTGGGTACTTGTTCTTTATTGTCACCTTGTTCAGCTGCCGATAATCAATGCACATTCTCATCCATCCATCCTTTTTATTCACAAATAGAACTGGCACACCCCAAGGAGAAACACTAGGCCTGATGAAGCCTTTCACAAGCAAATCCTGCAACTGATCCTTAGCTCCTTCAGCTCTGGCGGGGCCATACGATACGGCGGAATAGAAATGGGTTGTGTGCCTGGGGCCAGATCAATACAAAAATCAATATCCCTGTCGGGCAGCATACCCGGTAGGTCTGAAGGAAAAACCTCTGGAAACTCCCAAATAATAGGAACTAAATCAATAGAAGGAACCTCCGTGTTGGAATCGCGAACATATGCCAAATAAGCTAAACACCCCTTCTCGACCATGTGTCGAGCCTTAACATATGAAATGACACTGCGGGTGGTATGTCCTGGGGTCCCTATCCACTCCAATCGGGGCAAGTCCANACAGGAATGCCCAAGGCATCACTAGGCATAGCCAAGTAGGGAGCAAAATAAGACGACACATATGAATACGTGGACCCATGGTCAAATAGCACTGAAGCATCCCTGTCACAAACCAGAATAGTACTTGTAATAACTGCATTGAAAGACTCAGCCTCTGGCCTAGCTGGCAAAGCATAATACCGGGGCTAGGCCCCACCTCCCTGAATAGTATCTCTAGGGCGATCAACTGCTGGCTGACCTTTGCCTCTGCCGGTCCGAGCTCCACCTCTACGGTCCCTACCTCCACCTCTATGATCCCTACCCCCGCCTCTAGCTGGCTGGGCGGGCTGTGAATCACCTGCTGCCTGAATCATGGGGCGAGGACCCTGCTACTTAGAGCTGCCCGATGCTCGAGGGGAAAACCTGACAATGTGACTGGGGTCACCACAACCATAACAAGATCTCGGCTGCTCCGACTGCTAGCCCTGTCGACCAGAATGTCCTCCCCTGAAACTCTGAAGTGGGGGTGCACTGATAGGCTGCAGATCTGAATAATACTGCTGAGAACATCCACTACCTAGAGTACCATGAGAAACCTGAAGCGCAAACAGAAAGGGCTTCGGTGCCTGACCCCTACCATAGGAATCCCTACCTCCAGATGAGGTACCACTGAATCTACCAGAATGACGAGGCCTCTTATCCGACATCTGACCACCTCCCCGTGTGAGGGCCATCTCAACTCTGCGGGCCGCATTGGCCGCCTCCTGAAAGGAAATATCACTACCAACTCCCATGGCCATCTGAAGACGGATCGGCCGAATCAATCCATCAATGAATCTCCGGACCATCTCTCGCTCTGTAGGGAGTATCACAACTGCATGGCGTGCCAAATCAACAAATCTAGTCTTATATTGTGTAACTGTCATGGAGTCCTGCTGGAGGCGCTCAAACTACCTATGAAGTGCCTCCCGCTGAGTGACGGGGAGAAACTTCTCCAAGAATAACTCCGCGAACTGATCCCATGTCAAAGCTAGAGACCCTACTGGTCTAGATAGGCAATAATCTCTCCACCAAGTCTTAGCGGATCCTGCAAGCCTGAAGGTGCAAAAATCAACCCCGTTGGTCTCCAGTATACCCATAGTCTTGAGAATCTCATAACAACTGGATAGAAATTCCTGGGGATCCTCCGATGAAGCACCGCTGAAAGTGGTGGTGAAAAGCTTGGAGAACCGATCAAGTCTCCGCAAAGCATCCGAAGACATGGCTGCTCCATCACCGGCCTGAGCTGTAATACCTGTCTGAGCTGCCACTACGGGCTGAACCACTGGAACCTGAGTCCGAGGAGCTACCTGCTCTGAAGTACGCGTAGCAGGAGTCTGAACCCCTCCTCCAGCCTGAGAAGTGGCTGGTGCTACTGGCAGCAAACCCGCCCTGGTGACACTATCCATAAAGCCTGCCAGTCGGACTAGAACATCCTGAAGATCCAGGGTGAACATAACCCCTCCTAGGACCTGAGCTGGGCCCACTAGAGCTGCTGGGGCTGGAACCTCCTCATCATAATCAATATGAGGCTTCACCTCTGGAACTGCTGCCTGGGGCTGAGCTCTGCCCCTACCACGGCCTCTGCCCCTCGCGGGAGCTGCTGCGCGAAAGAAGAAGAAGCACGTGTTCTCACCATCTGCGAAAGAACAGAGTAGAAGGACAATCAGAATTTGAGAAACAGATTCGCACGACAAGAAAGAAAAAAAGTGAAGCGTTTCCTAACTCCATAGCCTCTGGGGGATAAATACAGACATCTCCGTACCGATCCCTCAGACTCTACTAAGTTTGTCCGTGAGTAGCGAGACCCATGCAACCTAGAGCTCTGATACCAACTTGTCACGACCCGAATTTATCCCACCATCGGGCGTCGTGATGGCACATACTAATGTAGCTAGGCCAGCCAAACATTACACATTCTCTAACCAACCTCAACAATATAATATTCTAATAACAATTAAATAAGTGCGGAAGACTTTAGGTTTAACTAACGATATAAAAATGCGGAAGTTTGAAACACATCACTACCCAAAATCTGGTGTCACTAGCTCACAGACTACTATAGAATACTACAAACAAGTCTGAATGTAAGAAAAAAATACATATGTCTATTTCGGTACTATGAAAACAAACTGAAATAAAGGAAAGGGACTTCGGCCTGCGAACGCCAGCTAGGCTACCTCGAGATTCCCTGGACTGAAGATAACCCCCAGATAGAAAGCCTACTGCTGCTGTCCAAAAGCTGCTCCTGGATCTGTGCACAAAGAAATGCATAGAGTGTAGCATCAGCACAACCGACCATATGTGCTGGTAAGTGCCTGGCCTAACCCCGGCAAAATAGTGACGAGGCTCGACCGGACTACCAAATCAACTTGTACAATCCTATATACATATATACAATAAAAGGAAAAGAAATACCGAAACTAAACAGTTAAAAAGGGAGGGAAACATGCTGTGGGGGAGTACAATCTGAGTATAAAATTTATCAGCGTAATTAAGAAAAACATGGCACAATAATAACTATCAAAGAATAACAAATTCAATTAACTACATGGCATCAACCTTCGTGCTTTTACTCTCATTCTCACCCAAAGCAATTGAATAAAATGCACGGTATCACCCTTCGTGCTTCCCTCACTTAACTCTCATTTCATTGCACGGAATGACCCTTCGTGCAATATATAATCAAATTAGAGCACTAAATGTACCTTCATGCATAAATAGTCAAAACATAGCACAGAATGACCCTTCGTGCATAAATAGTCAAAACATAGCACGGAATGAACCTTCATGCATAAATAGTCAAAACATAGCACGGAATGACCCTTCGTGCAATATAATCAGAATTAGCACGGAATGACCCTTCGTGCGATATCACTCTTCCTCACCCAAACAACAGTCATAACCAAACGGGAAAGAGGAATAAAAAAATAGTAAGAACTATCCCGGCAAGGGATTAACACCAATAACCACTAAGTCCCGGCAAGGGAACAATAACAATAACTTTTAATACTTTCATCTTCTTCTCAATAGCATTTATCATTCGAGCCAACGCTCCAAAATATTGATATTTCACAACTTATCCTCAAACTCTTCACATTTGTAGAAAAACATATTTTAGCTTAGAAGAGTTCCAATTTATCTCAAAAACAAGTACAAACAAAGACCCACGGTCATGCTAGACTCCGGTGTATAGACACTCGTCACCATGCCTATACACCATACTCAACATTTAGCAATTAGCAACTAATATTCTAATCATGTTCCCTCAAGCCAAAGTTAGATCAAACACTTACCTCGAACCGGTACAAAAATCACTATGAAACGATGCCCTTGCCACGAGTATCCGACTCCGAGTGGCCCAAATTTATTCAAACCAATTACATATTGTAAATAACAACGCAAGTAACCAATTACACTATTAATATTAAAGCTAAGGCGCGAAAATAGGTAAAATGACCAAAATACCCCTCAGGCCAACGTCTCAAAATCAAATAATTTTCACATTTTTAGAAACCTCGTACTCTCACGAGTCCAACCATATAAGAATCTCCCAAATCGAAGGTCAAATGCCCCCTCAAAACCCAAGAGTTTAATCAATGAACTTCCACCCAAATTCTTCCATTTTTGATTCTAAATTCGAATTTAAAAGATGGATTAAACCACTAAATGATGGATTATAGCTATAAAGGATCATAGAAACGTTACCCAGTGATTTCCTCTTCAATTCCCACTCCAAATCGCTTTCTCCCGAGCTCCCAAATAATTTTTCAACTTTTGAAATTAAGCCTCGGATAACACTTAACATAACAGTGATTTCCGCTTTTGCGATCCAGGGACCGCTTGTGCGGTCCCACTTGTGCGGCCCCGCTTGTGCGAAAAATCAACCGCATTTGCGGTTTTAACTAAAGTCCCCAGGGACCACTTATGCGATCCAGGACCGCTTATGCGGTCACTGCTTTTGCGGGATCCCTTCCGCTTCTGCGGTCCAAGCCCATCTCTTCACCGACCGCTTATGCGACCAAAATGTCGCATATGTGGAACCGCTTATGTGGCTCCTTTTCCGCAGATGCAGAAACAACAGAAGTAGAAGAACAGTCAAACGACGTCCGATTTCGACCAAATTTCACATAAAGCGCTTAACGCATATTTAAGACCTGTACCGGGCGTCGGAACTAAAATACGAGCCCGATACCTATATTTTCTAACTCATTTTCATTTCTATTTTTCCTTAATAATTTCAGAAAACAATTTAATAGAAAAATTCTTTTACCGGGGTTCTGGACCTCGGATTTCGACTCCGGGCACATGCCCGAGTCCCATATTTTTCTACGGACCTCCCGGGACCATCACACTACGGGTCCGGGTCTGTTTACCCAAAATGTTGACCAAAGTCAACTATATCAATATTAATATCAAAATTCTTCAAATGTTTCACAGAATTCACATATTTTAACATAAAACTTTCCGGCTTCGCGCACGGATTACGCACGCAAATCGGGGAAACCAAAAGTGATGTTTTCAAGGCCTCGTAAACACGAAAAAGGGAGAAATACGATGATGACCCCTTTGGGTCTTCACAGTTATGCTATTTCGGACTTGTCTGCAAAATTTGGCGTCATTTCGGATTGATTTGATAGGTTTCGGCACGAGTTTAGAAATTTAAAGATTTGAAAGTTCATAAATTCGATTTATGGTTTGATTCATTTTTTCGTCGTTGTTCAATGTGATTCGTAATCTCGAGCGAGTCCGTGTTAGGTTATGTGACTTGTTTATGTGTCTAGACGGGGTCCTGGGGGTCTCGGGTGTGTTCCAAGTGGGCCACATGTCATTTTTCCCTATGTTTGAAGTGTTGTTCTGCGATCTGGTGTTTCCTTCAATGCGATTGCGTAGGCATAGCAGCGATCACATAGAGTTAAATTTCTGCTGCTCTAACCCGACTTTGGAAGCTTATATCTCACAATCTACAAGAAATTTGAAGATGATCCTTAAACAAAAGTTGTAGATCTTGATGTCTAGTGTTCAGAAAGTTAACCAATTATAATTTGGAGTTATGTACAAAAATTTATGACTATTATACTAAAGGATACTCGGAAGAGTTGGAGAAGGCTGTTGGAAAAAAATGTTCTATGCGATCGCATAGGGTAAAATAAGGGCTAGAAAATTTTGTGCTTCGCTATAGCATCAATTTGTCTGCTATAGCATAGGGTAAAAATCTGGGTAGACAGAATATATTCTAAAATTGAGGGTTTCACCATTTTTATTATATTTTGACTTGTAGACCTCGGTTTTGAGCGATTATTGGTGGTTCATCGGCTAATTCGATTGGGTAAGTGTTCTTCACTGAGACATAAATATAATTAATCTTTATTTTTATCATTTAAATTGTGTTTTTAGTTAGGGAAAATGTTGGCTTTTGAAGAAAATTTTCAAAACAAAATTTCATGATTTGAGGGATGAAATGGTATCGAAATTTGGTAATTTTTGTATGGTTGAACGCATATTGGAATGGGTATTCCGATTTTGTAAAATTTGTCAGGTTCCGAGGTGTGGGCTTAGGGCTCGACTTTTGGACCGATTCTTAGATTTTGTTAAAGATTGAAACTTTAGGATCCATAATAGATTCTTATTTGTTTTATTTGTGTTTAGAAGTTAATTTGGTTAGATTTGAGCCGTCCGGAGATCTTTTCACCCGAGAAGTACATTCTTGAGTATCTGCGTGTCGACTTTGAGGTAAGTATCTTGCCTAACCTTGTGTGGGGGACTTCGCCTTAGGATTCGAGTCTTCTTTGTTGATTGTAGTTCGTGTATGCGAGGTGACGAGTGCATGCTCGGACTTATTTGTGGAAAATTGGACTTTAGGGTTCTTATCTCTTTATATTCACCGTGTATGAATGTATTCTTGACATGACTGAGTTTTCTATTTACTAGTTTCACCTCTACATGCTCAATTGAAATTAATTTCTTCATGATTCACTCTTATTCCCTAATCGACTCCTATTTTACTTAACAAAAATTTTTTGCTTCTCCTATTGTCATGCTATCTTTTCATAGCTGTTTGTCTTATTTGAGAATCATTATTATCCTTCCTGAAATTTTGTTTAGTCTTAAGTGAAGCTAAAGATCATCTTTTCCCTAATTGTATTGTAAAATATCCTCGAATTGTCCAACCATAAAAGACGTTATATAAGCTATATCTTTGTTTACTTGCCCTTATTTGGGACTACTTGACTCGCATTGATTTTCTTGTTACTGACTTGTATATTATGGGATCGTCGCTATACGTTAGGTTTCCCGTGTCAAACTGTTCCCTTTATGCCATCATTCTTTTCTGTTGTTATTCCTTGTGAGCTGGTTCTACCGTTCCATTATGATTTACGGTCTTTGAGTTGACTACTTGTCTTATGACATTTTTGTTGTTGTTATATGTATCATGGTGATTTACAAGCTTTCTATTATGCTATGACTGTTATTTCTATTTGTTGTGTTGTGTATTTACTTTGGGACTACGGGACGATATCCCTGGAGATCCCCCTGCATGTTTACTTTGTGACTTTGGATCGGTATTTCGGAGGATCCCCCTGCACGTTTACTTTTGGTACTATGAGACTGCACCTGGGATATCTGAGGCGCATTATGAGATGGACTACGGGACGACACCCGGGAGATCTACTGGATATTTATATTTGGACTACGGGATGGTATCTTGGGAGTTCCTCTATATATTTACGTTTGGGACTACGGGGTGGTATCCTGGGAGATCCCCTGTTATTATCACTGTGTTATGAGATGTTGTTTTTATTAGTACTATCCATGTGTAAATTGTATATGTGTTGTCCGTTCTTGTCCTTATGCTTACTAGCTGGTATGAACTATGTTAGGACACTTGCACAAGCATACACGTGGCTAAGCACCTTATTGGATAGGACCCTCCTTGAGATTTATGAATATAGATGCACACCCTTGTTTATTTTCCTTCCATGTGATAATGAATCTTTTGGGCACGTGAGTTGTCAGTATGATTATGAGGTATGATGAGGGAACAGGATGTCAAGTGTTAGGGTTCAGGTATTGAGACCCGTATTGTATGATTATGAGATGAGGTATCATAGAGGGACTTATATTCGAAGGATATTTACTTGAAAAGGTTATATTCGAAAGGTATTCATTATTAGAGGACTATTTCAGAAAAATGTTTACTTGAAGAAGTATAATTAAAAATGTTTTTATCAAATGAAAGATTTGACTAATAAATTGAAGTTGTTCGCTACGACCTAATGTGAAATCTGCCATAGTTGCTGAGTTATTATTTGTCCTTACTGTATTTGTGTGTCACGCCCCAACCTCGGGAGGCGCGATCGACTCTTAATCAAGTGAACCCAATTGAGCAAGCCTTATCAAACACTTCCTACCCAACTCAATGCGATTAAGGGATCTGATTCCGTTTAATTAGACAATAAAAGGGGTTGTCCATTCAACATGGATTGCTTATTTTACAACACAACCTCAACCGTAGTTAGGCTTCCAAGATTCCATATCGTTATAGTTTAGAAGAAAGCAAGAGTACAAGGTTACGACATGGTTCATTGACCTATCCAATACCCCTACATAACCCACACAAATGTCTATGGAGCCTCCAAGGATACAAAAGACAATGATAACAACGCCGGCAACAAGTCCCCGACTATACCTAAAAATGGATATCCATAACAAAAGGTGTACAACATAACCCCTTGAAGGAGGATGGGCTCACCATGATTTTGAGAAGAGGATGCTCAAATACACACGATCGACACCATCCGCTATAGAGCCACCTACATTCATTTAAAAATATAGCGCCCCCGGCAAAAGGGACATTTGTACCATAGAATAGTACTAGTATATATAACAAAACACCATCCTATTAGAAAGAACAACCTTACAAGAGTAAAGAGGAAATCCTAAAGACAACAAAGTTTCAAATAAGCACCATGCCAACAATATAAGGAGGTTCACATGATTTTTACATATTTCTTGAAATTTTAGATTGGAGCATCCCACACTGTTGCATCATTATCCATATTACCGCCGCTTCCGTAAGTGGAGTCTGATCATGGCCCGATCGGCTAAGCCGTCTCCCCGAGATGTTACCATTATTTCATTCACACTTTCCAGTTTCAATCATCAATACATTACCACCATGTGTGTGTGTGTGTGTGTCTCTATATATATATATATATATATCATGGCGTCTGATCACGGCCCGATCGGCTAAGCTGTCTCACAAGACGTTACCATTTTTTGTTATTCATTTCACACCAATCTTTGGTTACACATGTATTAGTTTACCGGCACTTGGCGCCACAATTTCCACATTCCATAACTCACATTTCACATTGTTCCCATTTTCAACATTTACCTTGACTTAAAGTCACAGGCATATACCAAAGCAATTTAAGTCATAACCATAGAGGAGAATTTGTCAAGTTTGGCATATTAGTCCCAAAGTAACCTTGGCATGACAGTTAGGCATTTATCACATAAATCATGTTCTCCACACATCTTCCATTTACAAGAATGACACATTAAACACATAAAGAAGTACTTACCACATATATTTTCACAACATCAATTCATATAACATAACAAGCATTGCATTAATTATGTTTCGAACTTACAACACTTACACGGGCACCATGGAAGCTCAATTTCTAAGAGGAGGGGGTTTTAGACATACATACCTCAATAAAGCTTTCCCCGAATTCTTAAAAAATTCCGGGACTCTTAGCACTTTAATCTATTGTATAAGAATTACAATTGAACCAAGAATTAGAGACGAGATTAAGATTCTAGCTCGTTTGAGCATATTATCAAACATAAAAGATGCATTATGATGTTAGGCCCCTTTTGAAATAAATTTCTTCAATATGATACCCCAATTTTTGTCTCTTTAGTTCTCATCACTCCCCATACCTATTATCTCTTGTGCATGCAAGATTACTAGCCCTTATACCAATGTACCCACTTGCTAATTAGCTATTTTAACAGAAATTTTGAAATTATTCATGAGGGTACAGTTCTTATCTCTTAGGATGAAGGCCTAGTAGCTTCAATTGACAATCATCAAGGATTTGGGGCAAGAATTGAGAGAGGACTTGATGAACATTACTCCCTCTCACTCTATATGTCGTGAAATAATAAGAAAATGGTCTAATGGGGTGGGGTTGGGTTTTTAAAAAATATTAAATAGGATCCCGACTCAGATTTATGCGATCGCAAAGTTGACATACGGGGCATAATGGACCGTAAAAATGCTTCCCAAAACCTAAACACACTTCTGGGTATGCGGCAAAAATGCAGTCTACATACCCGTTCTGTAGTCGCATAATGCATCGCAAAACTTCCTCTTACAAAATCACAAGGTAATTATATGACGACTTTGCGGCCCGCATATCGATTATGTGATCACATAATTGGCTGCATAGTTGACCTCAAATCGACCAACACACTGCTTCAATCTGTGGCGACTATGCGGTTCGCATAGTTGTTATGCGACTGAAGAATCTCACTTTTCTGGAAAAAAATATTCCTTGGCTTTTTATCGCATTGATTAGTCCAAAAGGGACTGAAACGCAGCTCGCCGCAAAGAATTTTACGTATCTCTAACACATATTCCTAAGTTGGCACTACGAGCTTTTGGGTTTACAGTAAAAATCTTTCACGGGCCTCACATTCTCCCTCACTTAGGATCATTCATCCTTGAATGAGGGTCTTTTTTTTTGAAACCCTAGTTTCTCACAATCATGCAATACTTCAATAGCTCTGAATTTGGCTGACTCCTTAAGTTACTAAAAATTTTGCTAGAGTTTCGTTTGTATCTAGGCCTATCTACCTGTCAGAGAGCCCTAGCAACATATGCTAACAACATATACATATTCCGTAGACACAACATAACCTGTACAATACAAACCATGGCCGCATAGGCAATTATATAACCAAAACGAAACATAACAGTTTTACATAGATCAAATCAAGGATACAGAGTTCATAGAGACCAAATGGATGAAAACTATTACATGGCTATACAAACAAATGTGGGTACTTCCTCCTCATTTCTTCCTTGGCTTCCCACGTGTCTTCCTCAACCAGTTGGTTTTGCCATAATACTTGAACGGAAGCAATCTCCTTATTCCTCAATTTCTAGACCTGTCTGTTAAGAATGGCAACTGGAACTTCATCGTAGGTCATTTCTTCATTGACCTCAACAGTTTCAACTGGTACGATAATGGATGGATCTCCCACTACCTTCTTCAACATAGACATATGAAAGAATAGGTGTACGAATGCCATCTTGGGTGGCAACTCAAGCGTGTGTTCCACCTGACCAATTCGCTGGATGATCCTGTACGGTCCGACATATCTTGGGCTCAATTTTCCTTTCTTCCAAATCGCTTGATACCCTTCATGGGGGAAACCTTCAAGAATACCCAATCATCTTCTTTGAACTCTAAGTCCCTACAAGGGATGTCCAAATAAGAATTTTGATGACTATGAGCAGTTTCCAACCTTCACTTAATACTTTTGACCTTCTCCCGTGGCCAGGTGCACAAGGCCTGGCCCTATCAACACATATTCCTAATTTGGCACTACGAGCTTTCGGGTTTACAGTAAAAATCTTTCACGGGCCTCACATTGTAAATTTCAAATTTGGGTTGTATTTTCTGTTCACTTTTATGAGCTATATTACGATTTTCCAGTGTTACTTGTTGTTTCCTTTCCTTATTTTAGTTACGGTATTGTTAGCAATATCGCTTATCCTTTATATAGATATCACGTTTGGTTGTTTCTACACTTATACTTGTTCTACTTATTAGAACAGTAGGTGTCTTGACTGTTTCTCATCACACTCCATCGAGGTAAGTCTTGATACTTTTTGGGCACCGCTATGGTGTGCTCAAACTACACTTTTGCACATTTTTTGTGCAGATCCAGGTATTGTTCACCAGTAGCTGAGCTGATTCTTGCTGAGGAGACTCAAGGTAGCCCTGCAGCTACATTCGAAGGCTTCAAATTCACGTTCCTATTTTGAATTTACACGGTTGTACTTATTTCCATACGGTTGTGTTTAGAAGTTATAGCGAAACTCTGTAGAGTTTATGACTTGAACTACCGGATTTTAGGAAGTTGTTCATTGTATGAAGAATTTATCTCAAAAGAATTGTAGCTATTATTAGTTATTGTTGTTATTCTGAATTATAGTACGATTACCTAGTCCTTAAGACTAGGTGCTATCACAAAACCCAATAGAGGGAAAATTGGGTCGTAACAGGTTGGTATCAGAGCTCTAGATTCATAGGTGATGTGAGTCATAAGCAAGTTTAGTAGAGTCTTGCGGATCGGTACAAAGATGTCTGTACTTATCTTCGAGAGGCTACAGAACTATTAGGACAATCTCACTTCTTTTATTACTATCGAGCGAGCTTATTGATCTCGGAGTTTGGACTTTTATCATTCAATTCTCTCACCAACTGTGACGACACGAGCTGCAGTTATCGACGCCACTTCTCCCAGAGCAGGTGTCGCTGGAGGCAGGCAGAGGCTGACGAGGAGTATGTGTCGTAGCTCGACCAAACCCAAAGCAATGTGTTTCTATTAGTCAGATCATAGGTGTCATGGTGTCACAACTTGATGTTCCAATTCAGCCTATGGTTAGGACAGCAGTATCCGAGGGAGAACAACTTAGATTTGCAAGGTTCAAGAAAAATGTGACCCTTCTACATTCAGCGTTTTGGATTAAGAGAGCACAATGGGTTTCATAGAGGTTTGCCATCGCATTATCAGCACTATGGGTATTGCAGAGACGAGTGGGGTTGCTTTTACTAGTTCCAGCTTAACGGAGTGGCTTATCAGTGGTGGCGAACATATGAGTTGCGTAATCGGCTGATGCAGCTTCACTTACATGGGTTCAGTTTCAGAGATATTTTGGGATAGTTTGTACCTCAGTCACTTTGGTTCAACATGGCTCGAGAGTTGCAGTCGAATGTTTTATTTCAACAAGTGGTAGGGATCGCTCGCCGGTTAGATTGTATATGGGATCGGGAGCAACAGGACAGCCGAGATCAGGACAGAGAGAGAGAGAAAGAGAGAGAGAGTACAGGGAGTCGAAGAGGCCATATAGACTAGAGAGATCTACTGGCCCTTATTCTGGAGGCAGGGTGCGACATGGTAAAGGTTTCGTGGGTCATCCAGTTCAGTTTGCACTTCAGGCTTCACACAATGATTTAGGTGTTCATGGGTCTCAAAGTACCCACACTACAAAGTTTCCACAGCCACGTCAGTAGAGTGGTAGCTTTGAGTGTGGAGATACTAGTCATATGGTGAGAGATTTCCCCATATTTCGGGCAGATGTGTCACAGCAAGGTATTCTGGTTGGTAGAAGGCGCCAAGAGGGGGAAGCCCAGCCCGTTGATGTGTTTCATATTGTAGGCTTAAGGCCATTACGCCAGATGATGTCATTTAGGTATGATTTTGGGTTTGTTGTGGAGGAGAACCATCCGTATTTCATCTTATTTCTGCTTATCGAGGTAAGTTCCCCTATCTGTTGCTCCACTTATGGGTGTGTTTCATGATTTGCACTCTATTTATGTGGGTACCTTGTTGAGAAGTTCTATGAGTGATAGTCGTGCCTATCATCTATTTCTAGTCCTTGTTTAGAGTTATGAGACTAGTGGTAAATTCCCGTTGTCCTTTTTGGTAGGCTTGATATGATTTATGAGTATTTTTGGCTACGGGCCATGATTTTATGCTCCACCGGTGCGGGAGCTACTACATGATGTAATTTTGTCGACGGAATCGATCTAGTGATAGTTTCCAACTGATTTGATGTGTACTCTGGTTGAGATTTAGAGTTGAGGGTAGGACCCTCATTATTTCATGTGACTTGATATGTTGAGACCGGGCTGTGTACCGCGGTGGGAGTTATATCAGTATGATATCCTTGTGATTCTTTTGTATGCTTTTAACTCTTTCTTGTTATTTTGTTTTGTAAATTAGTTTTGATAGAATTTTTTTCTTGACGGAATTGTTTGATAGTTTCTTTATGTCTTTCATTTCCATATTCCGTCATTTTTTCTATGCTTCTTGAGTTCTAGCTTGTGGGGTTTTTGACCGTTGGTATTAGATGTGAATTGGTGATTTAGGTGTTAGTTATGTTGTTTTCATGGTTATTGTATCATCGTCAGTGTAGTGGAGGTTTCAAACGTGTTCCTATCGAATATGAGGCTTATGGACGGTGCGGGATTTGATTTCGGGCAAGTATTGTAATCGGGAATGTTATTATAGGCCTATGTATGGTGTGTATGTTGTGTGGTTGTACTCTGTAGGTGTAGGAATGAGTTGTTGCAACTAATTGAAACTGATACCGAATATGGATTTAGAATCCGGTCTCTTGGAAATAAATGGAAGAATGGGATTATGGCTCTAAGGCTTATAGGTATTGCTAGAAAGGATAAATTTCAGTTGAGATGGTGTCGTCAGATTTATGAGGATTGGGGTGATGTGGGATCACCCGCGGGTGTATGCTGGAAGTGTATATTCAATGATTTGAGAACTTCAAAGCGAATCTTGGCACGTTCGAGGACGAACGTTAGTTTTAAGAGGGGAGGATGTAATGACCCAGCCCGTCATTTTGAGAATTTAAGCTCCATTCAATGTAGTAAGGTATGGCACAGCTTTGTAATATGAGTATCAGCTCGCGTGCATGGTTGAATTCAGTTAACGGATGATTCAGAGTCAAATTGAAAGAAGTAATCTAGTCTTGGGAGTTTAAGCGGTGAGAATTTGATCGGAATTAGACTTTTGAGTAAACAGCTCTGGTATGAACTTTTGATGATTCCAACAATTTCTTATGGTGATTTAGGAGTTAGGCACGCATCCAGATTCAGATTTGGAGGTCCGAAGGGTAAATTGAGGCATTTCGACAAAAGTTTGGAAAGTTGAAATTTGGCTAATTGAGAAGTTTGACCCATAGTTGACTTTTGTGATATCAGGGTTGGAATGTGATTCTGAGAGTTGTAACAACTCCGTTATGCCATTTTGGACTTGTTTACAAACTTTGGCATCATTCCGGATTAATTTGATAGGTTCGGCACTAGTTTAGAAATTTGAAGATTTGAAAGTTCATAAATTCAATTTATGGTTTGAGTCGTTGTTTCGGCGTTGTTTAATGTGATTCGTAACCTCGAGTGAGTCTGTGTTAGATTATGTGACTTGTTTATGTGTTTAGACGGGGTCCCGAGGGCCTCGGGTGTGTTCCGGGTGGGCCACGGGTCATTTTTTCCTATGTTTGAACCGTTGTTCTACTATCTGGTGTTTCCTTCAATTCGATCGCGTAGGCATAGCCGCGATCATATAGTGTTAAATTTCTGCTGCACTAACCCGACTTTAGAAGCTTATATCTCACAATCTACAAGAAATTTTAATATTATCCAAAATCGAAAGTTGTATCCCTTGATGTCTAGTTTTCAGAAAGTTAAACCAATTGTAATTTGGAGTTTTGTACAAAACATTATGACCATTATACTAAAGGCTGCCCGGAAGAGTTGGAGAAGGCTGTTGGAACAATTTGTTCTACGCGATCGCAGAGGAATGGCCGCGATCGCATAGGGTAAAAGAAGGGCTGGAAATTTTGTGCTTCGCTATCGCATCAGTTTGTCTACGATACCATAGGTCAAAAATCTGGTCAGACAGAATATATTTCAAAATCGAGGGTTTCACGTTTTTTATCATATTTTGACTTTTAGACCTCGGTTTTGAGCGATTCTTGGTCGCTTCTTCAACTAATTCGATTGGGTAAGTATTCTTCAATGAGACGTAAATATATTACATGAATTTGTTTTTGTTTTTATCATTTAAATTGTATTTTTAGTTAGGGAAAATGTTGGTTTTTGAGGAAAAATTTTAAAAATAAAATTTCATCATTTTAGGGAAGAAATGATATCGGAATTTTGGAACTTTTGTGTAGTTGAACTCATATTCGAATAGATATTCGGATTTTGTAAATTTGTTGGGTTCTAAGTGCGGGCCCAAGGGTCTACTTTTTTACCCATATTTAGATATTGTTAAAGATTGAAACTGTAGGATCCAGAATAGTTTCTTATGTGTTTTATTTGTGCTTTGAAGTTAATTTGGTTAGATTTGAGCCGTCCAAAGATCTTTTCACCCAAGAAGTACATTTTTGAGGATCTGCGTGTCGTCTTTAAGGTAAATATCTTGCCTAACCTTTTGTGGGGGACGTCCTGTTAGGATTTGAGTCTTCTATGTTGATTGTAGTTCGTGTACGTGAGGTGACGAGTGCATGCTCGGACTTATTTGTGGAAAATTAGGCCTTTAGGGTTCTTAGTCTTTATATTCACTGTGTATGAATGTGTTCTTGACATGACTAAGTTTCCTATTTACAAGTTTCACTTTTACATGCTCAATTGGAATTAATTGCTTCACGATTCACTCTTATTGCCTAATCGACTCCTATTTGACTTAACATAATGTTTTTGCTTCTCCTATTGTCATGCTATCTTTTCATACCTGTTTGTCTTATTTGAGAATCATTATTATCCTTTCTAAAATTTTGTTTAGACTTAAGTTAAGATAAAGATCATCTTTTCCCTAATTGTATTGTGGAATATCCTTGAAATTGTCCAACCCTAAAAGAAGTTAAATTACCCTCATTCAAATTTCTGAATATAGACACACACCCTTATTTATTTTCTTTCCATGTAAGAAGGAATCTTTTGGGCACGTGAGTTGTCAGTATGATTATGAGGTGTGATGAGGGCAGAGGATGAAAGTGTTAGGGTTCAGGTATTGAGACCCGTGTTGTATGATTTTGAGATGAGGTGTCACATGGTGACTTATATTGGAAGGATATTTATTTGGAAAGTTTTTATGCGAAAGGTATTCATTATTAGAGGACTATTTCAGAAAATTGTTTACATGAAGAAGTATAATTCGAAACATTTTTATCAAATGAAAGATTTGACTCATCGATTTAAGGTGGCTATGACCTAATCTGAAATATATCGTAGTTGCTGAGTTATGATTTGTACTTACTGTATTTGCGAATTTCGAATTTGGGTTGTATTTTTTGTTAACTTTTTATGAGCTTTATTATGGTTTTTCCGCAGTTACTTACTGTTTCCTTTCCTAATTGTAGTTACGGTATTGTTAGCAATATCGCTTATCCTTTATATAGATATCACGTTCGGTTGTTTCTATAGTTATACTTGTTCTGCTTATTAGAGAAGTGGGTGTCTTGATTGTTCCTTGTCAATACTCCACCGAGGTAAGTCTTGATACTTACTGGGCACCGTCGTGGTGTGCTCATACTATACTTCTGTACATTTTTTTTGTGCAGATCCAGGTACTGTTCGCTAGTAGCTGAGCGGATTCTTGCCGAAGAGACTCAAGTTAGCCCTCCAGCTATGTTTGAAGGGTTCGGAGTCACCTTCCGATTTTGTATTCACACTGTTGTACTTATTTCCATACGGTTGTGTTTAGAAGTTATAGCTAAATTCTGTAGAGTTTATGACTTGTACTACTGGGTTTCAGGAAGTTGTTCATTGTATGAAGGATTTATCTCATAAGAATTCTAGCTAATATTAGTTATTGTTGTTATTCCGCCTTATAGTAGGCTTACCTAGTCCTTAAGACTATGTGCCATCACGAAATCCAACATAGGGAAATTGGGTCGTGACAACATCCAATGGCTCGCAACTGATCTCCCATCCATTGAAAAGTGTCATAACACAAGCCCCCAAACCCTAGTGACCCCTTCATTCTCTTATCTCTCTCAAACCCCTCTAATCCTAGCCGCCTATTACCCCCGAATCCGTCTCCGATCGGCGGCACCACTCCAAATACTATGCCAAATTAACACCAGACAACCTCCATCTTCTCCTCTTTCCAAATACCATGACCTCGCCCTTCGAAACCTACTAGAACTCACCCAATATTACATCTTAATTTCCAAAAAAAGCTAAGTTTCATACCCTCTCCGACTCTCAGCGATTTTCCACTCGTTTTGGCTTGAAACTTGCACGAATCGATTGCTTTTGACATGAGCGATCGATATGTTAGTTTTGATTCATTTCAAAGCCACCAGAATCCGTTTGAACCTTATTGTTTGGCCATTGTTTCCTTCACTGTGTGTTCCAATAGGTGTACCAGCATCTTGTTCTATCATATACTCATGTCTTGTTTATTAATCAACATTTAATCGAAATTGTTACGCTTGTTTAATTTAGTTTTCATCAAAATAGTTTAGTTCATGGATTAACTATAGTCTTGCATTCGGTTTGGTAATTACTTGTTTGCATGTTTAGTTTAAAGAATTAATTGAACGATCAGTAGTCCAATTATATGAAATTAGTTCAACTGCATAATTTTAGATTAATTGGTCCTGAATTTGTTGGATTTCGAAGAAGGTCATTGATTTAGTTTCAGCATATTGTTTGTCTATTTTTGATTCCCTTGTTTCTTTGGTGTAGTTTATTTGTAGTTAATTAAAACTTGAAGGGGCTAAGAGAATATGAAACTTTGGGAATCTTGAGAAGTTATATAAGAAGCTTCTAGAAGGGGTGAAAATGCAATAAAATAAGGGAATTTAGGTTAAATTTGTAGTCAAAAAGATTATTTGAAGAAGTTAAAGGGGCTATTAAAAGAGGATGGAATAATCAGAATAGATAGCTGTCCAAAAATCTGTTAAAAATAGATGCTTCATTCCTATTTTTCAACTGACATATTCTCTCACAGATTGCCTCATTTCTTCTGCATAAAAAGATTCACTCCCACACTTATTTGGAGGATCTGATCTATATATTTTCTTTCAGAAAAAGAACACATTAATTCCTCCGTTTTTAGATAATTTATTATTCCTTTCCCCACTCACATACATTCACTTCAATTCACCCTCATCACATGCATCTCTCATCTAAAAAAGGCTGATGCATATTTTCTGGACACTAAAGAGTTGTTTGGATTAGAAGTTTGTTGTTGTTTCACTGCTGAATCTATTGAGTTCTATTTCTTTGAGCTCAAATCTATCCTTCTATTTTATTTGGCTAATTTAGCTTGTTTTAAGTCTAGGTACACATCTATAAACTTGTACAATTTTGAATTTAGCATAATCGAACTTGTTTGTTTTCTTCTGTTAACTTCAAATGACTATTGTGTTTATAAGATGTTATTTTTTGTGAAATGTTCTAAGTGTTTGAATGATTTGATTCAAAATTAGTCCAGCTTTGTCATTCTACTATTACTTACAAATGCCTCTAAGCATGCGTCATCACTATTAGTCCCTATTATCGACATCTCCATATCATAATCTGTTAATAATGAATTTCAATATAAGCAGGCTTCCTAATTATTTATTAAAACATCATCTGATAGTAAAATCAAGTTGTTTGAAAAGGATTGTTGATGCTATGCATATGGCTCCAACTTGTGGGTTTGGCCATCAATAGGTCAGATTTGAGAGTCGCAAAGACAAGAAGGAAAATCCCAGGAGCATTCAAGATTTTTCTTTGCAGATCCTAGTGTTCAATTGAAGTTAATTATTGTCACGACCCAAGTTCTTCCTTCGTGAACTGTGGTGACGGCACCTAGTCTCTACAACTAGGTAAGCCTAATAATTTGCGGAAATTAAAAAAACATAAAACAAACAATTTAACAGGTAAATTTAATTAAGAAGTTTAGATGCCACTCGGCATATACAATAAACACACTCGAACTGAACATAAGTACTCCCAAAATTCGAAATATCATGAATCACAAGCTACAAAAGTAAATAGTGTTTCGAAATTCCAGAAAAACTATCAACAAAGAAAATAAAGGAAGTCTTTAACTTAAGAAAGAGTATAGAGGGACTTATAGGTCTGCGGACACGGCAGATGTACCTAGATCTGCACATAAAAATATGGTTAGGAAGAGGTACTTAGATCTGCACATAAAAATATGGTTGGGAAGAGGTACTTAGATCTGTACATAAAAAACATGTGCAGGAAAGGGCATGAGTACACCAGAGCAGTATCTAGTAACTGCCAAGCCTAACATCAGTCGAGTAGTGACAAGATCAGGTCAGGGCCCTACTAGTTTATATATATAATAAGATAAAATAGTATGAAATATCGCAGTAGAGATAAATGCTAACAGCCAATGAAATGAAATCATAGAAAAACAACAACTCAGTACACAGAGATAGCAATAGGGGATCTCCCAGGGTACCGTCATGTAGTCCCAAACGTAAATGAACAGAGTATCTCACGGGATACCTTCCTGTAGTTTCAAACATAAATATGCAGGGAAATCCTCTGGAATATTGTTCTGTAGTCCCAAAGTAAATATTCAGTACAGGGGGATCTCTTGGGATACCGTCCCGTAGTCCCAAACATAAATGTGCAGGGGAATTTTCCGAAATATCGTCCGTAGTCCCAAAGTAAATACACAACTCGTTCAACATAAACAATAGTTTCAACAAGTAAATCTACAATTTTGATTTAAATTCGTATCATAGAAGACAGGTAATTCTTCCTCTAAATATGCTGCATAGAGTCCAGGTAGGCAGTTAATGCAGTTAAGACAGTTGAGGCACGTAAGCATGTTTTCCTAGCTAAACAGGATGGCTATATGTACTAGAACTTGCTCAGTTTAAGGAGAACATAGATATTTACTTAATAAAAATGGGGGTTTTCCAACAATTAGCCCGTGTACGCACTCGTCACCTAATGTACACGACATTCATATATCAAACAGTACCAAATCCTAAGGAGAGTTCCGCCACACAAGGTTAGGCGAGCCACGTACCATGAACCAAGCTCAAATCAATCTGAAATCACGCTCTTGCCACGACTATCCAACTCCAAGTGGCCCAAATCTAATCAAATCAATTAATAACGTAAATATAGCTACAAGCAACTAATTTAGCTAATGAATTCAAAGCTAAGGCAACAAAAATAGGAAAACGCCCAAAAATACTCCTCGAGCCGACATATCGAGATTGGGTAAATGTCACAAATTATGAACACACATTCACTCACAAGTCTAACCATACCAAATTCATTGAAATGCGATACAAAAATCTTGATTAAAATCCCAAAATTCGGCCTAAGAACATTTCTCAAATTTTTCTAATTTTTCACCTCAAATCCAAAATTAAATGATAAAATTAAGCTTATATTAATGGGAAATAATAAAAAGGAGTTAGGAATCATTACCCACAAGCTTCCTCCGAAAATCTCCCCAAATTTTGCTTTTTACCGAGCTCTCAATCAATTTTTTGGAGTTATGAACTCAAACCCTCTCTTTAACTCTTTTTTGCCCCGCGATTTCCGCTTCTATGCTCCGGGGATCGCATCTGCGAAAGAATCATTGCAGGTGTGAAATCCACTAAACTAGACTGGGGCCGCATCTGCGGGAAGTGGGTTATATCTGCAAGTCCACTTCTGCGGTCCCCAGCCGCACCTGCAATCCCAGCTGACCAGGCCCAACTCCGCATCTGCGGCTTCTTAGCCACTTCTGTGTCTCCACACCTGCGGTCAGAAATGTGCAGGTGCCAAAACAATAGGTGCTGCAACTTTAGCAAATTGTATAAGTCCCAAACCAATCCGTTAAGCATCCGAAACTCATCCGAGGCCCCCGGGACCTCAACCAAACATACCAACCGATCCTAAAACATTATATGAACTTAGTCAAGCCTTCAAATCACATCAAACAATGCTAAAATCATGAATCACCCTCCAATACAAACTTAATGAACTTGAAATTTCAAAATTCTACAACCGATGATGAAACCCACCAAACCATGTCCGATTGACCCCAAATTTTGCACACAAGCCATATTCAACACTACGGATCTACTCTTACTTCTGGAATCTAATTCCGACCCCGATATAAAAAATTCTACTATCGGCTCGAAACTTCAAAAATTCAACTTTTGCCATTTCAAGCCTAAATGAGCTACAAACCTCAAAAATACAATTTGAACACACCCCTAAGCCTAAAATAACCCAATGGAGCTAATGCGGTTGACAGAATTCCATTCCAGAGATGGCTTCACACTATTCTGACTACGGTCCAAATTTTAAGACTTGGGCTCTCATTTAGGGACTAAGTGTCCCAAAAAACTCTGAAACTCAAAGCGAATCATCCCAGCAATTCACACTAGAAGAAAATAGATACAGGTAAGCAGTTAATAGGAGATCCAGGCATTAATTCTGAAAGCAACTGGCTGGGTCGTTATATCCTCCCCCTTTTTAAACATTCGTTTGTCCTTGAACGAGCATAGAGACATACTTGAAGTGGTGAAAAGATAAGGGTAACGACTGCGCATATCGTGCTTGGTATCCCAAGTCGCCTCCTCGACTAGCTAACCCCACCACTAAACCTTTACTGTGCATAGCTCTTTGACCTCAGCTTCCAGACCTGCATGCCCAATATAGCCACTGGCTCCTCAACATAAGATAGATCCTTATCCAATTAGACTAAATTGAAATCCAACACGTGAGACGGATCGCCGCGATATCTCCGAAGCATCGAAACATGAAATTCCGGATGAACTCCTGCCAAGATGGGAGGCAACGCAAGCTCATAAGAAACCTCCCCAACACGGCGCAACACCTCAATGAGGCCAATAAACCTTGGGCTCATTTGCCCCTCTTTTCGAATCTCATAATGCCCTTCATTGGTAAAAACCCAAACCAAGACCCGCTCTCTCACCATAAATAAAACATCGCAAACCTTACGATCTGTATAACTTATTTGCCTAGACTGGGCTGTGCGAAGTCTATCCCGAATCACCTTAATCTTCTCCAAAGCATCTCGAGCCAAGTCTGTGCCCAATAACCTAGCTTCGCCCGGCTCGAACCAACCCATCGGGGATCTACACAGCCCACCATACAGAGCCTCACACAGTGTTATCTGAATGTTGGACTGATAACTATTGTTGTAGGAAAAATTCGCAAGTAGCAAGAAGTAATCCGAAGAACCTCCAAACTCCATCACACACGCATGAAGCATATCTACAATAATCTGTACAGTGCGATCAAACTGTCCATCTATTTGGGGGTGAAATGATGTGGTCAACTCTACCCAAGTACCCAACTCATGTTGTATGGCTCTCCAGAATCGTAATGTAAACTGTGTGCCCCGATCAGAGATGATAGATACTGGCACACCATGAAATCTGACAATATCACAGATATAAACTCGATCCAACTACTTGGAAAAATATGTAACCATCACATGAAGGAAATGACCTCACTTGGTTAGCCTATCTACAACCTCCCAAACTGCATCAAACTTTTGCTGAGTCTGTGGGTGTCCAACAACAAAATCCATAGTGATCCGCTCCTATTTCCGCTCCAAAATCTCTAACTTTTGAAGTAACCCACCTGGCCGCTGATGCTCATACTTCACCTGCTGGTAATTTAGACATCGAGCAACATACTCCACTATGTTCTTCTTCATTCTACGCCACCAATAATGCTATCTCAAGTCCTGATATATCTTCCCAGCACTTGGATAAATAGAGTACCGTGAGTTGTGAGCCTCCTGAAAAATCAACTCACGTAAACCATCCACATTAGGAATACATGGCCTGCCCTGCATCCTCAAAGCACCATCATCCCAATAGTGACCTCCTTAGCATCACCGTGCTGAACTGCGTCCTTCAGGATAAGCAGATGGGAGTCATCATACTAATGCTCCTTGATACGATTATAAAGAGAAGACCGAGGGACCACACAAGCCAATACTCGACTTGGCTCAAAAATATTCAATCTCACAAACTGGCTAGCTAAGGCCTAAACATCCATCGCTATAGGCTTCTCCGCTGCTGGTAGATAAGCCAAACCCCCCAAACTCGCTGCTTGACGACTCAAAGCATCAGCCACCACAATGTCTTTCCCTGGAATGTACAAAATAGTGATATAATAATCTTTAAGCAGCTCTAAATATCTCCTCTGGTGCAAATAAAAATCCTTTTACTTGAACAGGTACTGCAAACTCCAGTGATCAATGTAGATCTCATAAGGGACACCATACAAATAATGCCTCTAAATCTTTAAGGCATGAACAATAGCAGCCAACTCAAGGTCGTGGAAATGATAGTTCTTTTCAAGCACCTTCAACTGTGTGGACGCATAGGCAATCATCCTATGATCCTGCATCAACACCACACCGAGGCCAACTCGCGACGCATCACATTAGATTGTATAAGTCCACGAACCTATAGGCAATATTAGTACTGGGGCTGTATTTAAAGCTGTCTTGATCTTCTTAAAGCTCTTCTCATACTCTTCCGTCCACCAGAACAGAGTACCCTTCTAGGTCATCCTGGTCATAGGTGCTGCAATAGATGAGAATCCCTCAACAAATCAACGGTAATAACCCATCAAACCAAGAAAACTACGAATCTCTATAGCTGAGGATCTTCTGGGCCTACTCTGCACTGCTTCCACTTTCTTCGGATCCACCGTAATCCCTTCACTCGACACTACGTGACCCAAAAATGTCATGAAATCCAACCAGAACTTCGCATATAATTTCTTTTCTCTCAAGGTATGAAGCATTGTCCTTAGGTGCTGCTCCTGACCTTCCCGACTCCGGGAGTACACCAGAATTTCATCAATGAAGATAATGACGAACGATTCAAGATATGGCCGGAATACACTGTGTATCAAATGCATAAATACCAATAGGGTATTGATCAGCACAAAAGACATAACAAGTAACTCGTAATGATCATATCGAGTCCTAAAACTAGTCTTCGGTATATCTGGCTCCTAAATCTTGAACTGATGATAACTTGAACACAAATAAATCTTGGCAAACACTTGAGCACCCTATAAATGATCAAACAGGTTATCAATATGAAAAGATATCGGTTCTTCACTGTAACTTTGTTTAAATAGCGATAATCAATACACATATGCATAGAACTATCCTTTTTCTTCACAATCAAGAGAGGAGCACCCCAAGGTGACATACGAGGATGGATAAAACCCTTATGAAGAAATTCTTGTAACTGTTCCTTTAACTCAAGAGGAGCCATACGATAAGGAGGAATAGAGATGGGCTGAGTGCCCGACAACAAATATATGCCATAATTAGTATCTCTATCGGGTGGCATGCCCAGAAGATTAGCTGGAAACATATTAAGGAAATCCCGCACTAGTGGGACTGAATCAATTGTAGGGGTATCAATATTGACATCTCTCACATAAGCTAGATACACGTCACATCCCTTCTCAACCATTAGCTGAGCTTTAAGAAATGAAATGACTCTACTGGGATCGTAATCCAAATTACCCCACCAAAATAATCACGATAAACCTGGCATATCCAGCATCACGTTCTTGGCGTGATAATAAGGAATAGCATAATGGGATGACAACCAGTTCATGCCCAAGATACATCCAAATCTACCATGCTGTGCAATAATAAATTTGTCTGGTCTCAAAACTACTAAGAGCAATCAAACACGACTAATAAATGTGGTCCACAATAAGAGAATGTTCCGCAGGAGTAGAAACATAAACAGGGGAACTTAAAGAATCCCGAGATACGCCCAGAACAATACCCGTGGATCCTGGATCGAATAGAACTGATGCATCTCTATGACAGACCAGAACAATACCCGTAGTGATAGAATCGGAAGCATCAACCTCTATACGGCCTAGAAGGGCATAGTATCAGGCCTCACCTCCCCGTATAGGGCGACCTCTACCTCCCCGACCTCCATGTCTAGCTGGCTGAGTAGGTGGGGTGGCAACTGGTGTTGTGATTATAGACTAGGAATTTTACGAAGCACGTTATGACTAAGAAGTCTGTAGAGGTGCACGCCTCCTAAGTCTAGGTCAATCCCTCACCATATGGTGAGTGTTGCCACACTCAAAACAGGCTTTGGGAGGGCTTGGTGGTTGTTACTGGCTCGGGCTAGGTCTACTGGACTTACCATTGAAAACATACCGTGTAGGAGGCGCACTAGATACTGAAGGAGCATAATTAGGCTCCTGAGAGCTAGGAGGAGCTAGAATACCACTGGCTGCTGAAAGAGGCAAATGAATGAGGCAACTCACATAGCCCCTAACATGATAAACTGCAGTTGGTGCACATGGAGCAGAATAATGGCCCGACTCTCGAGACCTCTTGCCCTCTCTCTCCTCTTATCCCGAGCTAGCATTCCCTCTACTCTCCTAAAAATACTCGCCACCTGCTAATAGGTGATATCAATCTCTAACTTCTGGTCCATGCTAGACATGATATTGGGAATTAGCACCTCAATAAATCGGAAAACTCTCTCACAAACTATAAAAATAAAGACCGGTTCAGGTCTTGCAAAGTCACTGAAATGGACAGCATACTCCGAAATAGTCACAGTACCTTAGAGCAAATGCTCAAGATCTACACTCCATGCGTCCTTGAGCCTCTGAGGGACATACTCCCTTAATAATATATCCGAGAACTGGGTCCATGTAAGGGAAGCTGCCTCAGTCGGCCTATCCAACTCTAATGTACGCCACCACTAATAGGCTACCCCTTAAAGTTGGAAGGCAATGAAAGAAGCCCCACTCGACTCTGCTATGCCTATAGTGCAGAGGATACAGTGGTAGTCCTCTAGAAATCCATGAGCATCATTTGATTCTAGACCACTGAATATAGGAGGGTCGTGCTTTTTTTTACCTCTCAAGCCTCCGATGTTCCTTCTCTGAAATTGTTGTCGTACCCTAGGGCTGAGCTGGGGCTATAGGTGATACTAGTATAACCTCGGGGATCTAATCAACATAAACCAGCTGCTCTAGAGTACGGGCGGCGGGAGTCTGTGCTCCTCCCCCGGCCTGAGAAGTGGCTGCAGAAAGGGGAAACAACCCTGCATGATCTAAAGTATTGTAGATGTCCATATTCATGGACTGTGCAAGGGTCTTTTGGAGAGCTAGAGTAGTAGTAGTAATAGTAAGCATATCAAGTGTCTAGGCTTCGGCTGGAACTACTGGTGGCTCCTCTGTAGCAGCTCGCGCGGGTGCTCTGGCTACACTTTATGCGCGTCCTCGACCTCTACCCCGGCCCCAGCCTCTGGCGGCTCTAGCAGGGGGCACGGGTGCCTGGTCATCTCCGTTAGCACGTGTCCTCACCAAGAAGTTTAGAATTTCGTAGTCAATAATCTAGCATGACAGGGAAGATAAATTTTCCTAACAGTTCCATAGGCTCTCTAATATAAGTTAGATGTCTCTTTACCGATCCATGAGTCTTTAATAAGTTAGCTTGTGACTCATGACTCCTTTGAGCTTAGAGCTCTGATACCAACTTGTCACGATCCAAGTTCTCCCTCCGTGAACTGCCGTGACGGCACCTATTCTCTACGACTAGGTAAGTCTAACAATTTGCGGAAATGATATGAAAAAATATGAAAACTAACAATTTAATAGGTAAATTTAATTAAGAGGTTTAGATGCCACTCGATATATACAATAAACACTCTCGAACTCAACATAAGTACTCCCAAAATTTGCCATATCATGAATAACAAGATACAAAAGTAAACAGTGTTTATGAACTCTAGAAAAACTATCGACGACGAAAATACAGGAAGTCTTTAACTTAAGGAACAGTAAAAGGGACTTTTTCATGGCCTTGGTTCGCCCTCCGTGAACCATCGTGACCGCACCTAGTGTCTACGATTAGGTAAGCCTAAAATGTGGAAAATAAACCAAATTTTCGAAAGAAAACAAGTTAAAATAGAGATAGAGTAATAAAATAACATTTAGAAGTGCCGCTCGGCATACATAACGTTAACTTTAAAAAACTAACACATATTACCAAAACCCGGAAACCCATGAATCACAAGCTACGAATATTATAAAAATACTCTAACTCCGGAATGTCTACATCAACATTAAAGATAGAAGGGATATCACTACAAGAGAGAATGGAGAGAGACTCTTCGGTTTGCGGACATGTCAGAAATACCTCGAAGTCTCCATAAGATCTCCTCGCCTCAAGGATGGTAAGTCTGAGTAGATGTACCTGGATTTGCACATGAAAAACATGTGCAAGAAGGGCATGAAGACACCACAACGGTACTCAGTAAGTGCCAAGCCTAACCTCGATCGAGTAGTGACAACGAAGGTCAGGGCCCTACTCCGTACAGGAATGAGCCAAATTTGCATAGTCTCTGAAGTTTGCCAGGGTGGCTGCGGTGCATTTTTGTGCGGTCCGCTCTGGCAATTCAAAATTATTGTGCTCTCTGAAATTTTCCACGCGGCCGCAGTCATGTTTGTGCAGTCCGCGTGGGATGCTTTCTACAAGGCTGCATGAACAAACCCAGTGCGGTCCGCGGTCGCTTTTGTGCGGCCGCGCTGGTAGGTGAGTACAAGTCCCACCGGGTGTCTATAAAAGGAAACCAAGGGTCTTATTTTACCCTTTTTGCACTTTGACAACCCAGAACCCTAATTTTACTGTTCATAATTTTCTTAGCCCGTTCTTCTTGCGTGATTGGATTAATTGCACTCATTCTTCATCAACCTGGTAACATCTCATGCACTCATGATTAATTATTTCTTAGTTTTCATCTTATTCTTTTCTTTTTCTTCCTATTTTTCTTTGAATTACTAGTTTAGGTTAGATTTCTTGCTAGTTTTTAGTGTACTGAGCATGCTTAAAGATTGGGTAACTGAGTAGGGACAAGCAGGAGTCAAAAATTGAACAAAAATGGAAGAAAAGCATGAAACCCTAACTTAGTTCCCTAACCCTAGCTCAGAACGTACCGCGGTTACTTTTGAGCGACCACATTGTATTTCTGTGCGAACCGCAAAGCTCTTTTGATTGAAAGTTAAATGTTTCCAGCGCGTCCGCATTGCATTTTGGTGCGGCCCGCTCTGGCCCACCGCGGCCGTGTTCCCATTTTGTGTGGACCGCGGTGGGAGATTCAGAGAGTTGTGTTTTGGGGCCTTTGCCCGACACGGACTACGGTCATTTTTGTGCGGTCCGCGGTGCCTCCAACGTGGCCGTACTCCTATTTTGCGCGGTCCGTGAAGCTATGTACTGCAACCTATTCTGCAATGGTGTCTGCAACATTTTCACCTAATTTTCTATAATTGATTTCAATAACTGGTTCGCTGGCCATGCTTAAACTGATAATGCTAGATGTGTTTGCTTGCAGATAATGGTTAGACAAAAGGGCAGCAAAAAATCACAACAACCCGGGAGAGGTGGTTCCTCCCGAGGGGCTAAAGGCAAGAGAATAAGCAAACTCACTACCCAGGCTCGAGAGAACATAAAAAAGACCCAGAAATTGATAAAAGCTACTGATAAGGCTGCTTCTCATTCATCGGGGAGTGAGTATTTGCCCTCCAAAAGCATCTCCTTAGATTCAATCCTAACTCACATAACCGACCCCCTCCACCTAGTTGATACCCCTCCACCATCACCCACCTTCAAAAGACCAGTGAATGTATTCTCAGATTCTTCTGACGAGTCCGCAGCCGGTAGTGGGAAATACTTCGCCTCTCCCACAACTTCATTATCTCGGGAGAGTGTAGGTAAAGGTGAAGGAGGTGAGCCTCAGATTGGGGGACTTGCACGGACTAGGAAAGCCAAAGAGTAGGAGGATAGATTCGTGAGCCAAATGGCTTACCACAAGTTTAGGGAGTGGTGGCCAGTGAGAAAGTTGATACCAGAGAGAAGTTTTATTGACACCGACCTTCTACCCCACAACCCGAACGTGCACAGGGAGTCCGAACTAGAAAGGGTTGGGAGTTCTTCATGGAGAAGTGCACTGATGCAAATGAGCACATGGTTCGGGAATTCTACTCCAATGTGGTTCACATTGTCAAGGATACTAAGGTGACCAAAGTGAGAGACAAAACCGTGTTGTTTGATGGAAATTCCTTGAATGAGTATTTGGGGTTCCGAGATGAGGATGAGTCACTTTTTTTGGCAAAGTTAGGGATGGTGGAGGAATTCCGTCCTTGGTTTGCCTAGTTCTTGGCAATCCCAGGTACTGTCCCATCATGGTTGCAAGCGGGGAAGAAAATATTTTGGAACACCTTCAACTTTGAGACTCGAGGGTAGTTGAAATTTGTGTGCAGTCGGCTTGACCCTTCTACCCACGATAACACTATTCCACTTACCCGACCTGTTCTTGTTGCATATATCATGGCCCGGTACCCCATCAATGTGGGCAATGTGATATCCAAGGTGATTTCTGCTGTGGGATAGGAGCATGACCAGAACTACCCTTTTCCCAACAACCTTTCTATGTATTTAAGGGATCTGGAGGTGGAGAATAAAAGGTATGACATCAAGACCAAACCTGTGGCTCCTTACTTTTGGTACAGCATGTAGGGCATGGACAACCCTAAATCCAAGAAATACAAGCCACCTGCCTCTGTCCTAACTGGCCAGTCTGAGGAGCCTGTTGCTGTAGAGCCTTCTACCGTGCCTTCCACCGAACCTGTTGCCGCTATAGTTGTAGAATTACCTAAAGGACCATCCTCCCGGGGGGTGCCATCTTCCAGGACTCATCCCTTTACTGCCCATCAGTTGAGCAAGACATTTGCTAGCTTGAACAACTGGATGTAAGCTGCGACATCAAAGTTGTCCACATTGTCTTCCACTATTCAGACCCAATCAGCACCTCAACTGGCTCAGATTCCTCAGTCCATTGAGGACAGTTTGAAGAAGCTCCTGGAAAACTAAGAAAGTATTATAAAGACACACGCCACTTTGACTACTACTGTGGAGTCAAATGGCAAGGCTCTGAAGGAGCTTGCCAAGGAGCACAAGAAGACGAGGAGAACATGGGATTCTAAGGAGTCTATGGAGCAGCTTAGGACAGATGTGAACAAGCGATTGGCAGACCAGATGCCTCTAGACTTTCTATTCGGTGAGCCAGCCCTAGATCTAGTAGCACCAGTAGTAGAGTCACAACAGGAGCAGGCACCCAGGCAGCCTAGGAAGAAGAGGGAGCTCCCCAGTACAACAGTTGCAGTGATTGAGGTGGCAGTCCCACCGGAGGCCTCTTCTAGTTTGCCACATGCTACACCTAGCATCCAAAGTCCAGGAGCAGGCTCCAGTCCCAGCAGTTGAGCAATAGGAGGATGGGAGCCAGTTTGAGGCTCCTGCACATACGGAGGACTTGGGGACCACTGAGGATCCCATGCAGACTGACCAGGCCTAGGGAGCCTCTATATCCTTTACTTTGATTTTGATGCTTATCTGTTTAGTTGGCATTGGGAATAATGCCAGCTTTTATTCGTGGGGGTGCACCCTACTTTTTGATTATCCATGGATGACAGTATATATATAATGTTAGTTTATGCTTTACTTTGATTTTCTATTTTGAGCTGTATAACTTTACACTTTAGCCACTTTTCTTCTACTTTTTATTCTCTCTTTTGGGCTGTATATAAAGTTACATTTCTGTGCATATTCATCCCCCGTTGTATATTCTACTCCCCTATTGTACATATTCATTCTATTTTCTATTTTCGCAAAAAATTTATTTTTTAGCTTTATAGTTAGGCTCGTAGCCTCTTGTTTTGTTTTTGAGACTTCCAATAAGCACTTGGTTTTCTTAAGGCCACGGTTCTTTCCAAGGGTGGAGTATTATGTGAACCGGGTGGCTCTTCTTGATGATGGATGGAGTGACAACCTTCTTAAGGTTTTGAGTCCGTTTATTTGATTTTTCTTTTGTTTTTGATAGTTGTAGTTAAGGGTACCTCAAGCAAAGCTTCACTTGGGCCTAGAACATTTCCCTTTGATCCCATGGTCAAAGAGATAATGTGGCGTTTAGGATGGTGAAAGTCGTGGCTTTGAGACTATTACATTGACCAAACAATCGTCATGTGATCTTTTGGGACCATTGTGTGCTTGAATTGTAACTAAGGTCCTTGTGGGCCCTCGACTCGATGTCTTTGGAAATCCCCTAGTGTGTGTGGTAAGGAATCAAATTGTGAGTCGAAGGCCTAGATCAATGGTCTAGAACTTGCCCTGAATGTTTGTTAAGGCGAAATCATAGGTGAAATTTAACTTGAGAAGTTATTATAGGCTTTCCTTGACCGAAATGTTAAAGTGAACAATTCCATGGCCTACTAATGAAAGGATCCCTAGTTAACCCTTTTGAGCTTTGAACCTATTTCTTTCAAGAACCAATGCTACAAGCCTATACCCGTTCCAAATGATACCCTCTCTTGGCACCCAAATCTTCCCTTGAGTAATGGCAAATGTCTATGTTTGGGGGGAGAGACATGAAAGGAAACAAAGTGGTAGAAAGGTCCAAAAGCAAAAGAAAAAGGAAGGCAATAAAAAAGCAAGAAAAGAAAAAAGACAAAAAGAAAGTCCAATGTGAACAAGAATAAAAAGGGACTCAAGGAAAAGAAAGGTGAAAAAGGAGTGGAAAAAGTAGAAAAAGGAGAAATATTTTGAATTGCATAAGAAAGAGTGACAATGTGTCTCTCTAACACCTTGTAAAGAAGTGAAATACTCAAAAGAGTCAAGAGATTTGTGCCAAAATAAATCAAAAGAAGTGCTTAAGGGAATATTGAACCCACTTGAATTAAAATATGTCCTACCGTTACCCAAAAGCCTTCACATTTGACTCAACAAAAGCTTTATAGGATCTTGAGTTGAAGGGAGCCTACATGAGTGGATACTTACATAAGGGGCAAGCATATGGTACCCAGAGCCAGACTTGTAACCTTCTTCTTGAGAGAGATGAGTGAGATTCCATCAACCTCGGTTTATGTGTCAATATTAAAAAAGGTGAGGTTCGCTTAGGGAGAGCTGAGGATTTGTGAGTTTGGGTTCCACAGTGACCAAAGTAATTGAGAGAAGTTCTTTGATGAAATGTGTCAACTCTTGATTCTCTTGTGTCACACTTGATCAAAAGTTAAGTTTAAATGTGTTAATGATGCATTCGTATTGAAGGTAATTGTTAGTCCCAATTGATGTTTGTTGAGGTTGCTTTAGGATAGCTAAAATTACTTGGATTTCCCTTAAGGAGTGGGTCTTATTTTGTTTGCTTGAGGACAAGCAAAGGTTTATGTTTGGGGGAGTTAATAAGTCGGGATTTTACCATGTTTTATACCCCTACTTGATATTGCTTTGGTTACAAATTGCAACAAAATAGTCCTAAAAGGCTCACAAGTTGTGCTTGATTGCACGTTTGAGCGACAAAGCGACAAATGTCGAAGATCGGCTCAAAACGGAGTGAAACCTGCTCAAGTGTCAAAGACTAAGTGAAATGAAGAAAAGAGGGCCTAGTGTGGACCGCGCAAGAGTGAATGCGGCCACACTAGGAGATTCAGAGACTTGTCATTCTCAAGCTGTAGGCAACACAGGCGCGGTACTAATCGCGTAGTCCGCGGTCAGGCTTCGCGGCCGCGCTACCTTTTTGCGCGGTCCGCGGATATGAGGTTCAGAAACAAAAAATTTGGATATTAAAGCCACACGGCCACGCTTATCTTTTGCATGATCCTCGTGAACGAGATTCGGAGAGCTGAGATTTTAGCCAGTTCAAGAAATGCGCTCCGCGTTCCTTTATATGCAGCCGCACCAACCCCCAGCGCGGCCGCGATGCACTTTTTCGCAGTGCGCGGTCCTTAACTTCAGAGAAGCTGAAATCACAAGTCCAAGAGCCAGCACGGCCGCAGTCCTTTTTGTGCGGTCCGCGCTGACCCCGCAGGGGTATTTTTGTCCATTTTTCCAGCCTAGTATGAATAGAATATTTTACCGTTTTTAGGTTATGTTTTAATTTATGAAACGCAGTTGTGCACCTGGGAACGAGATTATAGCCATTTTTGGCACTTTTGCTCTTTATTAGCGATAGATATTTGTAGATTCTTCTTAGTAATTAATTAATACGTTTAGTTCCTCATCTATTTCTTTTTTTTAATTTAATTATGTGTAGCTAAACCCATTATCTAGGGTTGTGGCTCAACCCTAGTGTGGGTAATTGATTGGTGTTGCCATCTAGGGTTAGATTGATATTGGGTATTTGTTATTTGAGTTGATTTTATGTTTCAATTACAAATTTGTGGTTGCAAACATAGATTCAAGCTTACTGGGTTTAAATCTTCTTGAGAAAGAGGGTCTATCACCCCAAATTGACCCAACAAGGAATTGGGATGGACCCATGAGAAATGGCAGTCCCAATTAACGGGTTAAATCTCGAGAAAGAGTAATCATCCTACTTGAACCCTAGTTGCTTGGTCTAATTGGCCTACCCAATTGGGCAAAATCATTCTTTCTACCGAGAGGTGTGAGAATGGGTACAATTGTGCAGCGGTTATAGCATAAGCCCCAAATATATCAATCTACCCTCAGTAACTTCTACCCATCGATTAGCCACCTAGGTTGTGTCACGACCCTTGTGCCTTTCTATATATTAAATACAACTTAGCAATATTCTCATAGCATAATTTAGTTTTAATCATTAGTTTCATAATAGTAGTTATAAAAACAAAGAAAACCAAAAATGTCTGAAGTGACATTAGAAGTACAACCGCATCTCTAGACTAGACAGACAATACAACTCCTGTAAGCACATTATTTTTTGCCCTATATGAAATACTCCTACAAAATCCAAGAAAATAGATTTTTTTCTGAATTATTTACCATTTTTAGGAATTTTTATTAATTGTTTGCATTTTGGTGCATGTTTAAGTTTATTTAAATCATGAAAAATACCAAAAATATCATGCATGACATTTAGGATTTATTTTTATATTTTTAGAATTAATCAATAATTATTTATCTTATAAAAATTGAAAATCACAAAAATACTTCATTTTTACACTTTTTCCTTTTATTGATTTTTTCTTCTCTTTTAATTTAGGATTAAGTAGATTTTATAATATTTGTAATTAGCTAATTAGTTTAATTTCACACTTTTGGATAATTTTGAATTTTTAATTTGTAGGATTTTAATTATAAGAAAAAAAATAAAAATTAAAAAATAAAAAAAAGAATTGGAAAGAAAGATTTGTCCTATGAAATTTGGCCAAAATTAATGCTGAGCCCAAAGCCTATACCAAAATCTGCCCAATCTCAATAACCCACTCAAAACCCAATCTCCCTACCAAATATCCAATACTCTTTGCCCTAATCTCTCACGTAAAATGGGAGCTACGGCACAAAAATACAGGAGATCCATCAGACCCCTTCTACTCAAACAACAGTGCCGCAGGACCCCAAAAGGAGAACCTCGACCATCCTTCATTTTCACAATTTGGAGAACACCCCTGTTGTTTGGCAATACCAAGACGCCTAAATCCTAACCTAGCATCGTTTTCCACTAGATATAAGCGTCGTTCTGCCTCCTTCTTCTTTATTTTTCGAGCAAAAAGGCAAAAGAAGCAGAACCCTAGCAATTGCGCGCAAAAGAAAAGTGTCTCTCTGAAAACATTAGTTTCATTTTTAGGCTAAACATTAAAGAAAGAAACAGAGATTCCATCAGAGCTTAGAAAATTTTGCAAGTTTTAGTGTTACTGTTCCAAGTGTTGGTTCTTCAAAGATTTTGGTTTCCAAACTATAAGTTTTCTGCTGGGTTTTTCTTAATGTTGTTGATTGCTGGAATTTGGCTGAGCTTCGTTCGAGCTTCTCTCGGTTTTGATTCAGTTTATTCGAGCCTTCTTGTTCAACCAGTTTCAGATCTGGTTTTTGGCTTGTTTCTAGCTGATTTTCCTTACCAATAGGTACGCATGATAAATTCCCTCTTATGATTATGCCTCTTTGAAAGTGATAATGGCTTTTATTTTATTAAATCTCCATCTAATTTACTGTCAAGGGTAGTCCGAAAATATATTTGTTTGAATTGATTTTTTCTGTGTTCTTTTTGTCGTTTTTTTTAAAAATGAATTGAGCATGATGGTTTCGTTAAATTGGTGATTAAACTATTGTAGTATTTTAATTTGTTGCAATTGAATATAATGCTTATCTCAGCTCACATATCTTCTCTTAGTCTGCCACTAGTTCTTCGGAGAAAGAGTCTCCAATTTATGGTTTGGAATATAAGCCGATTATTTTCTTTAGCATCTTAGCATCAAATACTCTCTGCTGATTCGTACAGTTTGTAAAGCGTGTATAAGGTTATGTTATCCATATCAAGCAGATCCATTACATGTTCTGGTTGTGAGTTTTGTTTTCATGTAGCTTGCTTTGAAATAATTGTTCAAGAATATCAAGAAAGTTGAGTTTGGTGAAAGAGTTTACCTTGTAAGCATTTTGCACTAGGTTCTTTCTTTGGCTTCTTGAATCATAAATCCATAAATCTGCTCTTTCTAGACATAAATGTGTACTTCTAATAGAAGTGCCATTATAATGGCCTTGGTCCTAGTTTTCATACTTCCAACATTATCCCTCGGCACTTATTATTTTATGAAACCATTATATAGAAATCCCAAAACTGATGAGCTTCATGTTTCATCTCAAATTTAGGTATAAACAATTTTGAACATCTTTAGTTTGATATAGTTGAGGACAATCTCTTCCTTTTAAAATAATTTGAGGCGTGCCATGCAAAATGAAATTTAAAAACCCATGGTCCTCACTTAATTAATTTTAACTCTTTAGAAATTGAGGCGTGCCATTAGTTGAATTTTCCATGGCCCTCGCAAAGTTGAAAGTGCATAGTTGCTTTAGGCACGGTGTTTTAAAAAATTACTTTCTTAAATTCTGGTGTGCATTTCATGTGACCCAAATCCAAATCCTACAACGTTAGATAAAATATGTCACAGATCACGGGTGCATTTCATGTTGCGTGATCCAAAGATGTATTTTAAATAACGTTGAAATCTTCCTTAAAAATAATAATTAAAAGCGGTTTAATAAGTTAAAATATAACATAGGCTAAAACATGTATTAAAATCAGATAATAAGCCAGTTATGATAGTTTAAGCGACCGTGCTAGAACCACGGAATCCGGGGGTGCCTAATACATTCCCTCGGGTTAACAGAATTTCTGGTTCGCAAACTTCACAAGGAAAGTCAAATTTTCCTCGATTGGGATTAAAATAAATCGGTGACTTGGGACACCAATTAAGCTACCCCAAGTGGCAACTTTGAATGGAATAAATAATCCTATTTCGAATAATGTCACTTAAACTGAAAAAACTCCCTTATATACTACCTTTCGGGATGGTGTGCAAAAAGGAGGTGTGACAACTCCACTACTAGCTCCCTGTGGAAATTCGATCCTGAACCAATATTCGGGTAAAAGCTACTGCGACCCGCTCTTCCTACCTTGGTGTAGCGTTGAGTCGGCAGCGATCACCTTCACAACTCATTTCACTTATACTTTCACAATTCGTTATACAACTTGAGCCAACGCTCCTCAATGTTCATAGGTCACAATTCTTTCTACAAACTTTATACAACAATTAGAAACAATCACCAAGGAATGAAAGATACAACCAAGTCATGATAATCACAATATAAAGACTCACGGGCATGCTAGACACCACCGTTCCCCCACGAACCAAAACCTGATTACCCATTCCCCCACGAACCCAAATATATAATTTATTTTAAAATTGGACCTCAAATTGACGTCCAAATCCCCAATTTTTTTAAAAACCTAGGTTCTACCTGAAACACCCAATTTCCCTCATGAAAATCGTTGATTTTAAGTTGAAATCATGTTAAAAGATGTTAATGATTGAAGGAAATGAGTAAAAACTAACTTACAATCGATGTGGAAGAAGATTTATTCTTGGAAAATCGCCCAAAGGAGTTTGTGTTTTGAAAAAGATGTGAAAAATTACTTAAAGTCGGCTAAGTATAAAAAAAAAATGTAGGTCTCAGTTATGGGAAATGCGAATAGGGGTTCGCAATTTCAAACCCCGACCTGCGGATATGGGAAATACGAGACTGGGTTCGCATTTGTGAAGCCTTCAGAAATACTAGACCTTTGCATTTGCGAAATAAAGGTCGCATTTGCGACGATAATCCTCGCATTTGAAAAAGGGCTGGCCAGCCTACTTCGCAATTGTGAAAGAGCGCTCGCATTTGCGAGATGCGAAGCCTGCAGGCCTGCTATGCTCAGCTGCAATTTCTACAATTTTTCTTAAGTTCAACACTCCCCAAAAACACATCCGAAACACACCCGAGCCCTCGGGTCTCCTAACCCAACACACATACTAACTCAAAATATCATACGAACTTGTCCGTGCGACCAAATTGCCAAATAACCTCAATAACAACGAATTAAACCTTAAAATCCAAAAATTCTTTCAAACTTTCAAAAACATCAAATTTTCCAATTTAGGCCTGAATTACGTCAAATGATTTCAGTTTTTCGTCAAATTTCATCGAAACATCTTAAATCATATATAAGACCTGTACTAGTCCCGAATCTAACATGTTCTAATCAAATTTCATTTCAGATTTCCTTAAATAATTTCAGAAAATAAGTTTTTTCAAAAATTCATTTCTCGGGCTTGGGACCTTGTAATTCGAGTTCGGGCATATGCCCAAGTACCATATTTTCCTATGGACCCTCCGGGACTGTCAAATCATGGGTCCGGATCCGTTATTCTAAAACATTGACCACGGTCAAATTAATTTATTTTATAGTCAAAACATATTATTTTTCACATAGTTTCTCATTTAAGCTTTCTGATTATGCGTCCGTACTGTGCACACAAATCGAGGTGAATCTAAATGAGATTTTCAAGGCCTCGGAGTCATAATTTAATTTAAAACAAGTGATGACTGTTTGGGTCATCACACTTCAGGACCAAGTGTCCTTGACTTTTTAACTTGAAAGTCTAAGTTCAGGACTAGATGTCCTTAATTAGGAAATAAGGACTAACTTCTAAATTTGATATTTTCAAAATTTTCAGGGGTCAAACTAATATATATGCTGATGATAATGGTGTGAGAAAGAATCCATATAAATTGTATCATCAAAATATCAATAGCAAAATATTCTTCCTTGAGCTTTCGGATAGTAGCTTTGTAGTTGATGACAATGTTTGATAATTCGCTAGGCATTTATTTTATTCAACCTTAATTTATTGTTTAATTATTTTTATGATTGATGGATTTGTTTTATTTCTTGTCTTTTTATGAATAATATTGATATTGCCCTGTATTATTTAATAAAGAAGGAATGCTACCACCCTCACAACCATCATTTTCGTTGCACAACTACAGATATTTTTTTGATAACTATATGGTGCTTATGTATAAGGATTTCAATGAAGATGCTATAGATGAGTTTTGGTGTGGCGATAATCAATTATTTCTGACACCATATGTGTGGGGTGAAAGTCATAGATATTGAATTGCTTGGACTGAGGTTGATAAAATATTTTTTCCATGTCATCTTCCTTTAGAAGATAATCATGTTGTGACACATTTTCTTTTGGGGATATTGGACTTGAATGGGAAAAAGATTAATGTGTACGATTCCATATGTAGTGAGTTATATGAGGCAGGAATGAAAATGTATGCATGTATGATCCCCCACTTGTTGAAGTTCTCACAGTTTGAGAAACATCACAAGTCTTTTGGAAATACATTCAACAAATTTGATATTCAGTGGCAAAGATCACCATACCAAATTAGATCGTACGTGTTCTTATTTGTTATATAATTTATATGTACTTTAGATTTATTGTTTAATTGACTCCATATCTTACATTTATCTCAGGACTGATAGTGTGCATTCCTTATCAAGTGTGTGGAGTTGTTGATGATGGAAAATGGTGTGGAGAAATTACAACCTGAAGACATAAAGGACTTTAGAAAAGAACTTTTATAAAATCTTTGGGCACATGGAGAGTGGAAAGAAATTCTAGTTATGATACGCTACCAGAAAATATTGGCGACGATTATGATAGTGAAAATGAAACTTGTTGTCCGAAGGAGTTGTAATTTAGTTGTAGTTGATTTTTATTATAAAATTGTTGTAAAGAATCCATTTGAATTCTGAAATATCTTGTAAATTCCTCAAAAGGCACTTTTATTTTATTTGTATAGCATAATTTTTTATCATAGCTTTGCAAAATTAGAATTTCTGAAGTAATATGAAGGCATCATGTTATTAATTTCTTTGTTTTTGTCAAATATTGATTTAACCATTTGCAATCCCTAAATTAAGTGTATTGAGCTTGTAAGTATTATTGACCAAGTGTAACTGATCTTCAAATTCAAAGTTAAGGACTAAGTGTCCTTAACTTTTGAACTTGTAAGTCAAAGTTCAGGAGCACGTGTCATTAACTTTTGAACTTGAAACTGAAACTTCTGGACCAAATGTCCTTAACTTTTGAACTTGAAACAAATTTCAGGACCAAGTGTCCGTAACTTTTGAACTTGAAATCTAAGTACAGGACTGTAATGACCCGACTGGTCATTTTGCATTTTTGAATACCGTTCCCTTAAATAATACTTTTCGCACTTGCTTTAGCTAATTTCTGACTTACGGGGACGGGTAGTTCGGAAGTTAGAAGAGTTTTGAGCAAGAATAAGCCTAGTTGCTTCTTTAAGTTTCTTTAAAAAGGCCAAGTTAGACTTCGGTCAACATTTTGGGGAAACGGACACGGAATCATGATTTCACAATTTCTGAGGGTCCGTGGAAAAATATGGGACCTGGGCGTATGTCCGGAATCGAATTCCGAGGTCCCTAGCCCGAGTAATGAATTTTATGTGAAATTGTTAAGTTTAAGTTTCAAAGATTTTAATAAACTGAGAAATTATTGTTTTCCTATGTATCGGGTTCGGATTTCGATTCCGAAACTTGGTACAAGTCCAAAATATCAGTTAAGACTTACTCGTAAAATTTGGTGTCAATCCGAGTGGTTTAAGGGCATTTTGACCCGTTAGGAGAAAATTTAAAACTTGAAGGTTCAATGATTTGAATCATTTGGTTTTGGGGTTGATTCCTTGATTTATCATTGTTTTAAGCGTTTTGAGGGTTCGAGTAGGTCCGCCTCATGATTTTAGACTTGTCAGTATGTTCGGGCGGTGCTCGGGAGCCCCGAGCGTCAAATGGTCGAGGATCGAGTGAAGTTGAAAACTTAGAAAAGGCTTTATATCTACTGCTTCTGTCATAGCCGCTTCTGCGGCTCTTGGACCTTAGAAGCGAGACCGCAGAAGCAGAAAGGGGTCAAGTCTTGGGAAACCGCAGAAGCGGCCTAGGGACCGTAGAAGGTGTTTCGCCTATGCGCCCCCCATACCGCAGAAGTGGTCGAGCCCCAATTGCCAAAAGCCGCAGGAGCGACCATTTTTTCGCAGAAGCGGAAATACTTCCGCAGATGCAAAAATAGCTAGGGATAGAAGGGTTCATTTAATACGAGCTCAAGCTCATTTCTTTCACATTTCTCTCAACACTTAGGCAATTTTGGTGATTCTAAAGAAGCGGTTTCAACATAACATTGCAAGGTAAGTAATCCTCACTCACTTTTAGTTCAAATACATAAACATTAGGTAGATTTAACACTAAAAATTAGGTAAAAGCAAGAGATTTGGCTAGACCTAGGGTTTAATGAAAACTAAGATTTTATAACATAATTTGCCATGTAATGAACTAGAAATTATATATTTGTGATACTTAGGTGATAGAGAACAACTTTCCTAAAAAAATCTCGGAATTCGGACACATGGGCCCACGGTCGGAATTTAGGAAACTTGTGTTAATGGTTAAAAAAGTGCTTAAATGGTTAGAATTTGATCTTGTAAGCATTTATTTACCACTTCTTACTTCGTTTGATTAGTTTGGGATCATTCGGCTTCGAATTAAGGACTTGGGCTCGTTCCAAGACTTTGGGAGTGCACTTTGGAGCAAGGTGAGTCTCCTTTCTAACTTTGTAAGAGGGAATTGTTCTCATAGAATTTTAAATTAGTAATAGTTGCTAAATACGGGGGCTACGTTCGTACTAGGTGATGAGAGTCTGTGCATAGCTACTATATGATAATTGTTCGGGTAGTTTAGGACCCACTTCGTGTCTAATTGGGGAATATTTCTTATTTTAAAATTGCCAATATGATCATTATGATTTGCTAGAGACTTGAGGAAATGAAAGGGAACATATGAGTTTGTCGAGCCTTGGTAGGAATTCCCTTGTATGTAATTGAGCCTTATATGCTTTTCTTGATATTTTCTTGATGATTATGGATCGGGCCGATCATCTCGGTTATAATAGATGCATCTATGGTTCGTGTCGCTCGACCCTCGGCAGTGCACAATTTATTTTCTGTTAGAGCGGGCCGTTGATCTCGGCATGATTGTGCATGATTGATATGTTTACATTTAGTTTATGACATGATCACTCATTTAATATGAAAAAGGGAAAACTGGCAATTTAAGTGTGACAAGAACATGAATATGACTATTCTATTTAACTTGTGTTATTGGAAATCCTTTATGCTGCATATCTCACTTTATCATAGTATATTATCTTGACCTTAGTAAGTATCAAGTCGACCTCTCCTCTCTACTTCTTCGAGATTAGACGGGATACTTACTAAGTACATGTGGTTTATGTACTCATGCTACGCTTCTGTACTTAAATGTACAGGATTTGAGGCAGGTGGATCTGGACATCATCTTGGTGCGCATCAGTGAGCACGCTTGGGGACTTCTACGGTGAGCTGCTTCTCTTTCATGCTGATCCGAAGCCGAAGAAGTCCTTTCTTGTACTTTTTGTTTCTGTCTATCCTGGTTTAAAAGTAGGATAGTATATTATTCTTTTGTGTATATTCTACTAGTCGCCCGTAACTTGTGACACTAGGTTCTGGCACACACAGTGGTAGACATCTATTTTGGGATTGTATCGCTATTTTAGCACTTTATGATCTTTACTGATCTTATCTTTAAATTCGAAAATCTAGTATAACTGTCTTGGCTAAAATAAAACGAGAACTTAATCACATTTCCGCATCGGCTGCCTGACAATGGTGTTAGACGCTATCATGACCTATTATGGAAAATGGGTCGTGACAAGAACCATATGTCCCTAACTTTTGAAATTGAATCCTCGACTTTTGAACTTGGAACTCAAACTTCAGGACCAAGTGTCCTTATTTTTTGTACTTGGAACTGTAAGTTAAGGACCAAGTGTCCTTATCTTTTCAACTTGTAAGTCAAAGTTAAGACTGCCTGTCCTTAAATTTTGAACTTTGAACTCAAACTTAAGGACTGGCTGTACTTAACTTTTGGATTTGTAATTAAAAGTTAAGAAATGCATGTCCTTAACTTTTGAACTTTGAACTCAAACTTAATGAATGTATGTCCTTAACTTTTGAACATGTAAGTCAAAGTTAAAGATTGTTTGTCCTTAACTTTTTAACTTGGAACTCAAACTTAAGGGATGCACATCCTTTAACTTTTGAACCTGTAAATCAAGGTTAAGGACTGTTTGTCCTTAACTTTTGAACCTGTAAGACAAAGTTAAGGACTGTCTGTCCTTAATTTTTGAATTTGTAAGTCAAAGTTAAGGACTACTTGTCCTTAACTTTTGAACCTGTAAGTCAAAGTTAAGGACTGTCTATCCTTAACTTTTAAACTTTGAACTCAAAATAAACAAAAACATAATAGAGTCGATAAACATAAGTTTATACATCTACTATTCTCTATGTTTCCTTTAAAATGGATGGATTACCAAAGAATATATACAAGCTGTTCTATTATGAGCAATTCTTCTGCAACGACCATATTTGAATACTATTTATGATGACTCGGTAGCTGGAATATGCCTTTTCTTCTGCTATCTACCTGGTGGCACTTTGAACTCTGGAGGTTTAACAATTTGTGAGTTAACACACTCTGCTACATCCCAAGTATCAGTATGTCCTACATGATGTATTTGTCTTTCATATGTTTTCAGCCAATATTCCTTTAAGTACCAGTGCGAGCAAAAGTTGAACTTCTTGATGTTTCTCTTCTCGATAGCTGCAATTGCATGTATACATGGTAATTAATCAAATTATAACTAAAAATAATCACATGTTCTTTTGTTTAAGTCTACCAAAAATGATATTCCTTCTTTTTCAACTGTAGAATGCCATGAATCAACAGGAAAGACCTTCAATGTTCTAACTTTATAAGTTAGTACATTATGTTAAATTATATTAAAATAATAACTTAAACATAGAACATAATACTTACATTCAAATTAAATGCTAAATCTATCTTTTTCTTCAATTCCTCTTCTACCCAACAAGAAACATCATAAAAAGTTCCTTCTGCTTAATTTTTTCTTTCATAAAAGCAACGTTGTAGCTTCACTTGAATGAAATTCGTTATTCTTAATATAGGCAGCTCCCTTGCTTCTCATAGAATAGAATTCATTGACTCAACTATGTTTTTTGTGAGCATGTCATATCTTCGTCGTGGACTACAAGAACGTGCCAACCTTTCCGGTGGTTCTTCCATCAAGTAGTCATAAGTCTTGTTATCTATGTTTTTGTCATATCTGACATGTAAACATCAAATTCTTTGTGCTTGTATACTCTTGCAGCACTTTAAAAAGTTTTATAACCTCATTTTTCAATTTCCTTCGCTTTAGGTTCTGCTCCAAATCATAGATACAAATCCCATGGTGGCTTTCGGGATATACATTTGTGATGGCATATGCAATAGCTTGATGCCTGTATGATAAACAAATTAAATTCTCACGGATCCCAATTGCATTGTGAAGCTCACTAAAGTACCACTCATAGGAAGTGTTATTTTTAGATTCTGCCATTCCAAAGGTTAGTGGGAAAATTTGGTTATTTGCATCCTTTGAAACTGAAATCATTAAAGCACTACAAACTTTTGACTTCAAAAAAGTTGCATCAACAACAATCACTGGTCTGCAATGATTCCAACCAGATATTGATGATCCATATGCATAAAACATATAAAGAAACCTTAAAATACAATATAAAACAAGGTTAACAGAAGTTAAGGACAAACAGTCCTTAACTTAGACTAACAAGGTCAAAAGTTAAGGACAGGTAGTCCTTAACTTCAGGTTACAAGGCCAAAAGTTAAGGACAAGTAGCCCTGAAGTTAGACTAAAAATGTCAAAATTTAAGGTCATGCAGTCTTTAACTTAGAGTTACAAGTTATAAAGTTAGTGACATGTAGTCATGAACTTCAGGTTACAAGCTAAGATCAAAAGTTAAGGCCAGGTGGTTGCGAAGTTGGACTAACAAGGTCAAAATTTAAGGACATGTAGTCCTTAACTTAGAGTGACAAGTTATAAAGTTAAGGACCTGCAGTCGTTAACTTAGGTTTACAAGATAAAAAGTTATGGACATGGAGTCCGTAACTTAGACTAACAAGGTCAAAAGTTAAAGTTACCATGTCCTCAATTTTATAACTTTCAATTATAAGTTAAGGACCAACTTTCCTTAACTTTCTGACTGTACAGATGAAAGATAAGGGCAACACGCCCATAACTTTTTAATTGGTTAAAGACAGCATGACAGTTTATAAAACAGACTAATAAACTTTTTTTTGATTGTTTACATGTTGTTGTCGTCTATCTTTATGTTAGTATATGTTCCTGGGTTTTTACTTCTCATCATATACAAGTATGAAGATAATAATTCATAACTCTCTTCAGAAGTTCCTCTTATTAAAGCGGAAGCACGTTGAATAACACAACATGCCTTGTGATACCCAATGTTTAGTCCGTGCTATTTTTGCATTTCTACCATGAAAAAAAATAGTGTAACTTCAAACCTTGGGTCTCAAAGATTGTGAATAATGTAACCACTAATCAACTTTGAAGTTGCATGCCTTTGATCAACTTTCATAGTGTTAACAGAGCAGTCATAATTTTTATCAATCTTTACTATTGTAACGATCCGACCGGTCGTTTTGAGCTCTAGCATGTCGTTTAGCAATCTAAGGCCATGAACAGCTTCATTTCAGGTATTATGACTTGTACGCGTGGTCAGAATAAAGTTTCGGAAAGTTCAGAGTTGATTTGGAAAGAGAATTCTCATTTCGGAAGCTTAAAGTTAAAAGAATTAACTAGGATTGGGATTTTGAGTGAATGACCTCGAAATTGGGATTTGAAGGTTCCAGCAGGTTCCTATTATGATATCGGACTTGGGTGTATGCCCGGATCAGGTTTTGGATGACCCGGGAGCGTCATGGCGCCTATTGTGGAAGTTAGCATTTTGGAAGAAATTTTATAAGTTTGGCTTAAAGTGTATTTCAGTGTTATCGGTATCCGTTTGGGATTTCGAGTCTGTGAATAGCTCTGTATGGTGATTCTGGAGTTGGGAGCGCGATCGGAAGTGAATTCGGAGGTCCGTAGGTCATTTTGAAGTTATTTGGCTAAAGACAAAAATTTGAAGGTTTTTGAGAAGTTTGACCGACAGTTTGACTTTTTGATATCAGGGTCAGATTCCAATTCAGGAAGTTGGAACAGGTCCGTAATGTCAAATATGACTTGTGTGCAAAATTTGAAGTCAATCGGACGTGATTTGACGGGTTTCGGTATCGAATTTCGAAGTTTGAAGTTCTAAGATTTATAAAGATTGGATTGGAGGTTGAATCATATTTTTAATGTTATTTGTTGTGATTTGAGGCTTCGAGCAGGTCCGTGTTATGTTTTTAGACTTGTGCGGGTGCTTGGTTTGGAGCCCTGGGGGCTCAGGTGTGATTCGGGATAGCTTCAGAATGATTTGCTAAGAATAAGGACTGCTGCTTCTAGTATTATCGCATTTGCGCGTTCCCGTTCGCATTAGTGAGACTGTGCTTCTAGGGGAAAGTTCGCATTTGCAAATGAGGGGTTCGCATTTACGAGGCTGTCATCTTCGCAATTGCGAAGGATATTGTCGCAAATGCGACCAGGACAGGGTGGGCTAGGCTTCGTATTTGTGATTCAATTGTCGCAAATGCGACATTGCAATTGCGAGCTTGGAGTCGCAAATGAGACATCTACGTTTGGTTTGATGGCTTTTTATTCCAAGATTCGCCCATTTCCCTCATTTTCCACTTGGACTTAGGAGATTTTTGAGAGCATTTGAAGAGGGTTTCCATGACCATCAAAGAGGTAAGTAAATTCTACACATCAAAAGTTAAATACATAAATTATGGGTAGATTAACATGGCAAAATTAGGGAAAATCAAGGGTTTTAGATGAAAAACCTAAAATTTGGTAATAGGGAATGGAGTAAAAATCATATATTCTTGATCCTTAGGTTATGGGTAACAATATTCTTCAAATATTTCCAGAATCCGGGCACGTGAGTCCGGGGATGAATTTTTGAAATCTTGCATTTAGGATTGAGAAATTGGTTTAATGATTAGAATATGAACCTTTAAGCATGTATTGACTAGTTATTACCCTATTTGAATAGTTTTATATCGTTCGTCTTCAAATTCGGATGTTTGAGTGCATTCTTGAATCAGAATATAGTTTTCGGAGCAAGGTGGGTCTCCTTTCAAACCTTGTAAGAGGGAATTGTCCCCGTAGGTGAATTAATTGGTGTGAGCACGTGATTTTTGCTCTATATATGAGTTATTCCCATAAAATTCAAATAAAAGATTTTCGTTACTTTTATAATTTTTGTGAATTTTGTGATAATTGTTTGCCGGTTATTTGGTTAAGTCATATAAAATAAAATAAAATAATATATGGCATTTAGGAATTTAATTTTAAATTTTAGTGTTAAGTAGGTATTAATTTATTTTATAACAATTTGAAGAAAATTACAAAAAATAATAGTTTTAGGCCAATTTATTTGATAATTGTTGCATTTTGTGATTTTTAATAATATTCGAAGTTAATTAGGTTTTGTTTTAGTTTTACAAAATCAGAAAAATACAAAAATACACGATATAAAAAATACAAAATGTAAATAAAGTCAAAATAAAATGGATACAAAAGGCAAAAGAAGTAATAAGAAAAGCCAAAGAAGAAAGAAAATAATTCGGCCAAATTAATAGCCCAAACCAAAATACCCAGGCCCAAGCTTATTTCCCGATCCGGTCCAGCATTGTGGATGTCAAAACAACGTCGCTTGGAAAGCTTTTAATCTCAGCCGTTAAATCTTTCCCATCCAACGGTTAGTATTAGATTAGGCATTTAAATGAAATAAAATGTTACAAAAAATATTAACCCTAAAAAACAAGAACCCAAGACCCCGGTTATATCGTCTCTATCATTGCCGCTGCAGACCACCACCCCGCCGCCCGCCGAAATTTGCCCACGGCGGCGGCGGGTCCCCGTTTCCGACCAAACCAACCATAAAACATTCCCCTTTTCCTCCTCTACTCAAATCACCAATCATCTATCCTCGAATCCTGTTAGAACTCTCCAAAATTCCTAAACCCTAGCGCAGCCACCACCGCCCACGGCGGCGCCGCCACCCCAAATGCCACCAAACTCACACCTTGGTACCCCGTTACAAATATACCAGCATCGCCTTTGGGATCCTGTTAGAGTTTGTCAAAAGCAATCTCTGCCGCTAATTGGTCAAATTTCATCCAGTCTTGATTTGTTGATTTGATTCCAACAAATAGGTATTTTCCCCTCTTTTGCATACTTTGTTTGAATTTCCGCTTCTCTTCCTTCTTCTCAGCTTCTGTATTTCCTCGATTTCTGTACGTTCTATTCATATGGCCTCCTCTGTTTACTCTTTTTCCGTTCCTCTGTCTTCCTTGTTGAGGTTATTTTTGGTATAGTATAGACTTAGAGTTATTAGAATCGTTTAGGTTATATTGGATTTGAGTGTTAATTAGCAGGATGATTGTTTTTTTTCTCTCTTCTTTCTTAATTTCGTTTAAATTGTTTTGCCTAATCAGTAAAATTGAAAATTTATTTAGGGTTTCAGTTTAGCTTTGTTTGGTTGACTTGCTTTGATTCTGTCTGGATTTTATCACAAATTAGTAATAATTAAAATTTCATTGTCAATTTGGTTGTCAAAATTACTTTGGTTCTAGTTTATTGATGAATTGATTCTGTTACTGATGAATTGATTCTGTTAATTGATGAGTTGATTCTATTAAGTATTAATTAGATTATAATTAGTGAAATTTTAGCCTTAGCTGATTAGTAGTTGAGTTTGGATATAGCTAATAGAACTTAATTAGGGTTTGGAGTTGGGTAAAAATAAGACTGGTAATTTTGAAAGGGAAATGAGGGCACGGTTGGAATTTTAAAATAGGCTGATAGTAATTTCAGGAAACTTAATGGGTACTTTGGGCATAGGAAAATGGCAGGATCATTAAAAATGGTAAATATTAAAAGGAAGTGAGGGTAGAATAGAAATTCCAAAGGAAAAGGAATATGGTAGAAGTAACTAGAACCTTCTAGATTGGGATTTAATGTAAATTTTAATAAACTAGGTGTAGTAACTTGTAAGACAAGTCAAAAAATAAGAGGTAAAAATAGAAATAACATAGGGACTAATATGTAAAATAAAAATCTGAAATTCCCTCCCATTTATGCCTATAAATAGGCAGTAGTTCTGCTTAATTCACAAGTTTTGAAAACCCTAGAAAATTCCCAAAAAATATTTGTCAGTTCCAGATCTGAAATTTATATTTTCAGATCACAAATCTTCTTCTTCTATATCTAAATTCACTCTAAAAATCCAAAAACAATGAAAAACCAGTAAAAAATCCGGAAAGAGATACTGTTTCATTAAGTCTTACAGCTTAAATCTCAATTTTAAAAGTTCAAATTTGGTCAGAGATGATTTGAAACAAATAGAAACAATTTCAGAGAATTAGTTACGTTGATTTGGTAAGTGATATTGGGCTGTTGAACTTCCGAAGTATTTGAGATTAGTTTGAAATCATTTCTCTGTGGTCGAACTTTAGTTTTGAAGATTTTTGTCAAATCTTCCTGGATCACCGAACTGAATTTGAGCTGTGTTGATCACTGTTGTTTTGTGGATGACTTTCTCCTCATTCAATTGTGATTCAGGTACACACTTCAAGCTAAATTGGTGTATTTCCTTCTGTTGACAAGTGAATAAGAAGCTGAAATCAGTTTTTCTACATCAAATCTGTCATTTCATTATATTTAGATTGTTAGATTGAAATCCTGTGTTATAAGTGTTGTAATTACTCTCAGAATGACTGATTAGATTTTTGTAGTAGTTGGACTGATTAAATTGAACTGTGTAGATTAATAATCTATTGACTCTTAGTTTGGATTTGGATGTATTTTGCTCGTTTTACTTAGTATTAAGTGGTCAATTATGAATTTTATGTTTGTTGGCTGAAAATCCATAACTATTATGAACAGATACTGTTAAAAAGCATAAAACCGTGGACATATTTCATAACTGAGGTATTTGAGATTATTGTTCAGTTTTCCGATTCTCAGTCCAGTAATTGCAAATTAGCTAATAGAGCTTGTTGTACAGTTTTTTGATTTTAATTCAAATTGTAAAAATTTTTGGTTAGTTATTAACAGTTTCAGTTGAATATGGATGCATGAATTGGGTTTCGCACTAATCTGTTGGGCCAAATGTCCTAAGGCCCAAAACCATCATTAATTATGTTATTTTGCTGGGCCAAACATTCTGAGGACCAAAGTACCGTAAATTCTATTATGCTGAAATTACAATAGGAACAAGGCAATCAAACCATAAGTATAAAATCGGGTTTTGAATTAGGTAGAGGGTTCAAGCTAAAAGGTTTTATCCTTTTGTTCGAATCCGGACTTGAATTCGAGACTCGAATTTGAATTTTATGAATTAATTGACCTTTAGAAATAAAAAAAAAATAGAAAACTTAGATACTTTATCTTGACCCTAATAAAATAAAATGAGACGAGCCTCGCCAAATCAAATACATAGTCGCGGAGCCCTCAATAATTACTTACAAAAAATACTTAGAATCGGAAAGGACCGTTTAGCGAATTCCACGGTCTTCCCCAAAGTTAACAAACGTATAGTCGCTTTAGGCGCGATTGATAATAATATTACTTTATTAAATACGGGTGCACATTTATGTGACCCAAATACAAATCTCAACGAAGTTGAAATGTGTTAAAAACCACAGGCGTACTGGTACGACGTGGTTCGAGATACATTTTCACGACGTTGTAATTCTTGTAAAATAAATAACAAATATAATAAAAGCGGGTTATCAATAAAGGGCACATAAAATAGAACATGTATTAAAATCAGATAAAATCAAATAGAACAGTTGAGTGACCGTGCTAGAACCACGGAATCTGGGAATGCCTAACACCTTCTCCCAGGTTAACAGAATTCCTTATCCGAATTTCTGGTTCGCAGACTGTTAACAGAGTCATATTTTCCTCGGTTCGGGATTCAGCCGGTGACTTGGGACACCATTAATCTCCCAAGTGGCGACTCTGAATAAATAAATAAATCTCGTTCCAACTGTCTTTTAATTGGAAAAACTCCTTTATTACACCCTTTCACGGGGTGTATTAAAACCTCGGTGGTAAAAAGGAGGTATGACAGCTCTGGCAACTCTGCTGGGGAAACAAACCCAGAACTTCGGTTCAGGGTTTAAGAATTCGAGCTCGGAATAATTGATGTATTTGTTTATACTTGATTTCCCTATATGTCCGTGATTAATATGCTAAATGTTTACCGCTTTGATATTATTTGAACTGTATATAAATTGTGCTGAAAACCCTTCTCTTCTCACCTCCGGGGTTGTACTTACTGGTTGAGACTCCCTATTCTGTTAGTGTCAATACCCTGAAATAAGAAAGAGGCCGGACAAGTTACTAAGCCGGATGGCCTTTTGGTTCCCGGTACGTAGCCCCCTCCTCGACTCGAGTTGTCCGCTCGGGTACACAGTCTAGAACATATAACCAGGTCTTGAACTTAGAATAGGGACATTTATTTGCATCACATATGACTTAGGGGACTCAACAAAGGGGTTGGGTCCGTCTAGGACAGGTAACCAAATATGAAAAGACCATCATGATTACGTTTTGTATTTATTTGTCTCGAACCATCATGCTGACCGGTTAAAAAAAAAGGGAAAGAAAAAAAAAGAGAAAAGAGAATTTTTGTGAAGTAGAAAGAAAGAGAAAAAGAGAATTAATAATTGTTTGATTCTTAGAAAAACCGATACCCAAATACTGGCGAAACTCTGCCGAAATTTTGTGAAGGGATTTAAAAATAGAAAGATTGTTGATTTTTAGTAATTTGTTTTTGGGTTATTGAAAATAAATAAAAATCGTTATTTTGTTTTGTTTTCAAAAAATTAAAAAATATAGTTGGTTTTGCCAATAAAAATAGAAAATTTCGTCTTCAAAAATAGTTTGGATATTCAATTTTTGCCAAAATTAGAAATAAAAAAAATGGTTTGTTTAAAAATAGTTTGCCCGAACTACGCTAGTTTGATTCTCACCACGTGTGAGATACGTAGGCAACCATTGACGGGTCCAACCACACCTTTTTACGAAAATAGCCAAAAAATGTTAAAGTTTTGATTTTGTTATAAATAAGTCGGGTGATGCTATTTTTATTTAAAACAAGCCGAATGTCACTCAAAAGGACGCCGGAAGGCCGTTTTTGCAAGAATAGCCACTTTGAGTCATTTTAAATAATTTGCGGGCACAACCTTGAAATATCCCTTGCGAAAATGCTAAAAGGCCGTATCCGCAAAATCAAGTTTGGGTCGTCAATCAACTTTACAAAAAAATAACCACTTTGTCAAATAAGCCATTACATGACCGGTTTTTGCTAAAATAGCCATAATTGGCATTAAATCCCTATCAGTCTTGTGTTGGCCTGTGGCAATGCCGAATGATGCCCCATGGGCCCCAGGATGAGAAATTTTGATGTGTTTTTAATCATTGAGTTTGTAGTTTCTTAAATGAAATTTTGCAAAAAAATAGCCACTTTGTCAGAATAAGTCATTACATTGCCATTTGTTGTTAAAAAAAATAGTCTCAGTCGATATTGAAATATTCTCAGTTTGGTGGAAGCCTGTGGCGATGCCGAATGATGCCCCACGGGCTCCAAGATGTGAAGTTTTGATGTTCTCTGGATCTAGTGTTAATCATCGAGTTTGTAGTTGGAGTTTGCTTCTAAAATTTTCCTTAAAAAAATAAATAAATTTGAAAATCAAAATAAATATCTCTTTATTTTTGCATTAATTTGCAAGAACTACGCTCGGTCTGATTCATGCGGGGTCATGATACGTAGGCAATCCACATAGGATTCGACCATAACCAAACGAAAAAAAAGAAAAGCCACATAAAGGCAAAAAGAAAAGAAAATAGCAGAAAAACAAGAAAGAAAAGAAAAGAAAAATCAGTAATCTAAATACCCTAACGCTAACATGGTGGTTTCATGTTATCATATCAGAAAGGTGGTTGGTTTGTGGTTTCCAAAGTAGTAATTCTTCTCGACAACAAAAGGCAATGGAAAACAACAATAAAATTGATGTGGTTGGTACCGGTACCCGACAATAGGTGGATGATAATGGGTTGAGTGAAGAAGTGTGGATGTTGAGACAACACATGACAGATATGTATCAAGCCTGGATAACTGGAAAGGCACCACCCCCGCCACCACCAATGTCACATGTCATATCCACTACCGCCGATAATGGATATGGGAAGAACCCTCGGGATGAGTTTCATAATGGAAGTGAAAAGGTCACAAGAAAAGTAGGGCAAGACGAAATAGTCATAAAGCCAAAAGAACTATCCTTAAAGAACATGCAAGGAATGGAAGACTTGGGTAACATGTCTCAGAAAGAATCTTCCGTGTTCCCCGACATTCGCCTGCCTATGGTGTTCGAAGTGCCGAATTTTAACTTGTACGATGGGATTGGAGATCCGGTAATTCACCTGAGGGTCTATTGTGATGAAATGAGAGATGTCGGGGATAAAGATAATCTGTTGATGGCATACTTCAGTAAGAGCTTGACTGGGACAACTTTAGAGTGGTATAATCGTCATGATGTTGGCAAATGGCCTACATTAGGTGACATGGCTCAAGATTTTGTGCGACAGTTTCAGTACAATAAAGACATTGTTCCAGATTGCTCCTCCCTATCTTAGAATTAAAAGAAACAAAAGGAGAGCTTTAAGGATTTATGGCTCAAGTGGAATGAACAGGTTGCTCGGGATGATCATGCCATGGATAGAAAAGATGTTGTTGAGTCCCATCCACAACAAGGTCCGATAATTGTTCTTGCCAAACCTGTTCAAACTCAAAACCAACCCCAAACTAATCCCACAAACAACACCCGATCTTTTGTCCAATCATCAGGTCATAGCCTCCGTAAACAACAACGTCTGGTGGTCGTTCTTGCTAAACGTTCCCAACCACAATACCGACCCCGTGAACGTCCCAAATTCCACAGAGGCCACCCCATCTACCAGAAAACACCCGGCCATTGGCCCCACTACCAAGTCACTCCCAGAGGCAGGCACCAATAGCCCGAAGTTCTCATGTACAACACTTTCAAGCACCCAACAATACTGGAAAACTGAGGCATGGAGAGAAACAAAGGCAAAAGAATAATTTTACGCCCATTGGCGAATCCTACACGAGCTTGTTTGAAAAGTTAAAACAAGTTGGCTTTTATTAAGCCACTCCTCGGATATACTCCAGACCCAAAGGCGAAAGGCTTTGATCCTACTGTTCGATGCATGTATCACTATAATGTCCAGGGGCATAGCATTGAAGATTGTCGTTCTTTGAAAAGGGAAATAGAAAGAATGATCCGAGAATGGGTAATTGTGGTCAGTAACAAGGGCAAGGAGCCTGCGATTTATATTGGGAATCTGTTGATCAAAGTCAACAATAGTTTTGGCAATATTGATGTAAAACTCAGTGGCTAAGATGCCGGTCGTGACAATTGGGAAGGCGCTCTATCTCTCAGTCACCCAGAGTGGAGTTTTGGTGGTTTATTTTGAGTGTCATTTCTGTCGTTCGAGTTATCTCAGGGTTGTAATCCAGACATTGTCTTGGGAGTCAAACCCTTTATCTGTCCGCTTTGTTTTGTTTAAGTAATAATAGCTTGTTTTAGTTCCGTCTAAGTTTGTAATTCTAGTCTAGTCTGTTCGTTTTGTTTCAACCCATCAGTCTAATACAATTCTCTATTTCCTGACATTTTTAGTCACTCCATTTCTAATCATTATACAATTCTTTTCACACTGATTTTAGTGACATGACATGCACATAATTTTCGGCCTGGTTAAAAAGTCAGTTAGCAATGAAACAATGTTGAAGATATAAAGGAGCTTGGAAGAAATAAAAGCATATCGGAATACTTTGAAGCCTAAATTAAGTGAAACTGAAGGAAAATAGAACATAAAGAAATACTATGGAAATGCATCATGCCTCATCGGTTTAAAGCCAAAGGCAAGAATGCCCCAAGTCTAAAGGGACCATTCGTGGTACCGAGATTATCGTCCAATGATGTTAGGAATCGGCAAATACAGAAGACAAATATGTGAACCAATCAAAAGGTGTTTAACTGTGTAGTTTGTACTTGGTATATGTTGAAGATTGGAATGACGAAGGCATTTTATTCTGCTATCCAAATACTTTATCCTTTGTTATCCCTTTGAGCCTTATTAGATTTTCTTTCGTATCCCTCTTTCGGAATCAATAATAGAACTCAAGGATTTGGATGGGGAAGTATGTGGAGAAACAAGAAGGAACAGAAAAGAAAAGAAAAAGAAGAAAAGAAAAGAAAGAGAAGAAAAAGAAAAGAAAAGAAAAAGAAGAAAAGAAAAGAAAAGAGAAGAGAAAAGAAGAAGAAAAAGAAAAGAAGAAAAAGAAAAGAAGAAAAGAAAAGAAAGAGAAGAAAAGAAAAGAAAAGAAAAGAAAAGAAAAGTAAAGAGAAAAGAAGATGAAAACAAAAGAAGAATGAAAGGGAGGAAAACATCGCAACAACAAATGAAGTTGCCTGAACTACGTTTGACTTGATCCCGAAAGGGTACGTAGGCAGCCTCACTGAGGTTCAGTCACAACAGAAGAAAAATCCAAGAATCCCCAAGAATGAAACTGGGGCAGGGGTTATGGTTGTTGAAAAAATATGATTCCGAAAGTTGTAATTCTTTAACCCACGTTGAAATATTTTGAGGCTTTATACCCTTCTTTCTAAACCCATTCAAAAGCCACATTACGGTCCAAAGAAAGACCTTCCGATCAATTTTCAAGAAATGCCTAGTCAAGTGAGCAAAGGTGAATCACATCAGGGGCAACACTCCAGTCTGAACAAAGGAAAATGAAGAATTAGAAAGTTATGATGATGAGAACCACCACCGGACCCCAAGATGAGAGGAATCAAAATGAGAGAGTCTTATTGGTGAAAACCCTCACGGGCACCGTAAGGCGACAGTGAGTTGAGAGAAAAATCAAAATGAGAAAGGCTTGATGGTGAACCCTATAGGCACTACAAGTCAACTAAGGATTATGAATCAGATCGAGCAAATGGAGTATTGAAGGCCAGTTTTAAGGAAAAAATTGCAACAGGAGTTAAACATCAGATTTGCTATACAGAAAAGGCTAAAAGTGCATGTCAAGGTCGCTAGAGTCGGTATTCACATCCGATGATTCGTTTTTCTGTAGGTTTGTTGTTAGGAATCGTCTCTCCCCATTTTTTCTTTCACTCTATTCTTCCCACCTTGTCTTTCCCTCTTCTTGAGTCTGTCAGGTCATAACAAGTAAAGAAATGACTTTAAAATTTGCCACCAAGCTTTCCAATTGCACGAGATGGGATTTGGCCAACACATCAAATTGTCGTAAGTCAGGAAAAATATCAGACATGATTGAGTTGCCAGCCGTCAATATGCTTTGGGAATCCTCGAAATATAAAGGCTCGATATGCGAACAACACAACAGATGAAGTTTAAGGGTGAACAGATCAAAAGAATGTCCCGTGATAGGATTGACAAAGAGTGGTACACCAATAACAATCAAGATCTGCCAAAAAAAAAAATCGAAGTTATCATGACTAGCGATGAAACAAGGCCGGTAGTTTAAATCAAAAGAGCAACATGTGCATTGAAGTTGGTATCAATTAAAATGCTTCGGGGTTTATATGAAACACAAAGGTTGGCAAGTGTCAATTCGAGAACAATACAACAAATAGAAGTATGGGGTTCGAACAGAGAGGAAGTATATATTCTGACAAAGGAAGGGGGTCAGTCAAGAAACGACGAAGGTTTTAAATAAAATCAGTTATCATGAGAAGTGAAAGAACAATAGACTTCAAGATCGAAGCTAGTGGATACGACAAGGAAGAACAACATACACTTTGAGGGGGATGACAATTGTCGTACTTTGAGATTCATGAAAACAAGGAATTGGTAAAATGTCAGGCTGTAAGGGATGCGGGTTTGAACAAAGAAGAGGTATTTTCTGTAACAAGGACGGCGGGGAAAATGGATAGTCGGTAGACAGGCAAGGCATTCAAGTGGAAATCAACTACCAGGAGAAGTGAAAGAAAAATCGTCATCAAAGTTCAAGACCACAAACCAACCACCATGTTTTATATTAACAAATTTTCTCTGATTGAAACAGGGGCAGAAGTTTACCTCGAAAGAACCCTCCGTAAGGAAAGACGGCACCCAAACAGGTATGACTGGAAATTCATAGGACCCTCCTGAAAAATGGGGCTTAGTTTAAATGTCAAAACAATCATGAGAGACATAACTTGGTATGAAAAGGAATATAAGTTCGTTCTAAAGTTTGCCGTAGGTTTCAATTATGAGTTTTCAGAACCCTCCTGGATAATGGGGTGTAGTTTTAAAGTCAGTCTATATAACAAAATATAGTGAAAGTGGTAATAAAAGTTGTCAGGACCCTCCGGGATAAAGGGGCATAGTTTTAAGAACAAAATACAGTAGAAATCGTAATAGAAGTTGTCAGGACCCTCCTGGATAATGGGACGTAGTTTTAAGAACAGGATATAGTAGAAATTGTAGAAGTTGTCAGGATCGTCCTGGATAATGGGACGTAGTTTTAAAAACAAGATATAAGTAAAAATTGTAATAGAAGTTGTCAGGACCCTCCTGGATAATGGGACACAGTAGAAGTTTTAGAAGTTGTAGAAGTTTTCAGGACCCTCCTGGATAATGGGACGTAGTAGAAATTGTAAAAGTTGTCAAGACCCTCCTGAATAATGGGACGTAGTCTTAAAAACAAAATATAGTAGAAATTGTAAGAAAAGTTGTCAGGACCCTCCTGAATAATGGGATGTAGTTTTTTTTAAAAAAAACAAAATATAGTAGAAATTGTAAGAAAAGTTGTCAGGACCCTCCTGAATAATGGGACGTAGATTTAAGAACAAAATATAGTAGAAATTGTAATAGAAGTTGTTAGGACCCTCCTGGATAATGGGAAATAGTTTAAGATATTTGGAAGTAACACCTTTAGAAGAGATAGCTTGAAGTAATCAGGCGCCCACCTGTAAAAGAAGGGAATCTATTTTGAGTTTAGTAACAGGCGCCCACCTGTAAAAGAAGGGAATCTATTTTGAGTTTAGTAACAGGCGCCCACCTGTAAAAGAAGGGAATCTATTTTGAGTTTAGTAACAGGCGCCCACCTGTAAAAGAAGGGAATCTATTTTGAGTTTAGTAACAGGCGCCCACCTGTAAAAGAAGGGAATCTATTTTGAGTTTAGTAACAGGCGCCCACCTGTAAAAGAAGGGAATCTATTTTGAGTTTAGTAACAGGCGCCCACCTGTAAAAGAAGGGAATCTATTTTGAGTTTAGTAACAGGCGCCCACCTGTAAAAGAAGGGAATCTATTTTGAGTTTAGTAACAGGCGCCCACCTGTAAAAGAAGGGAATCTATTTTGAGTTTAGTAACAGGCGCCCACCTGTAAAAGAAGGGAATCTATTTTGAGTTTAGTAACAGGCGCCCACCTGTAAAAGAAGGGAATCTATTTTGAGTTTAGTAACAGGCGCCCACCTGTAAAAGAAGGGAATCTATTTTGAGTTTAGTAACAGGCGCCCACCTGTAAAAGAAGGGAATCTATTTTGAGTTTAGTAACAGGCGCCCACCTGTAAAACACGAGAATACATTTTAAGTTTAGTAAGCAGGCGCCCACCTGTAAAACAAGGGAATACATTTTAAGTTTAGTAAGCAGACGCCCACCTGTAAAACAAGGGAATATATTTTGAGTTTAGTAACAGGCGCCCACCTGTAAAACAAGGGAATACATTTTAAGTTCAGTAATCAGGCGCCCACCTGGAGAATAAGGGAATACATTTTAAGTTTATTAAGCAGGCGCCCACCTGTAAAACAAGGGAATACATTTTAAGTTTTGTAAGCAGGCACCCAACTGTAAAACAAGGGAATATCTTTCAAATTAGAAACTAGGTACCCACCTGAAAAATAAGGGAATACCTTTATAAAAATCAGTAAGCAGGCACCCACCTGAAAAACAAGGGAAGTACAATCCAAATTATAGTTTTTAGTTTTAATGTCTGATAACACAATATGCCCAGTCACTATACAGGGGCAGAAAATTTTCCTTGGTTGTCTGTTTTGTCCTAAGCAGGAGCCCACCTGGAGAACAAGGGAATACATTTTTAAAAGCATCGCAAGCAGGAGCCCACCTGGAGAATAAGGGAATACCTTTTTCAAGTAATCACAAGCAGGAGCCCACCTGAAGAACAGGGGAATACTTTTCAAGCAATCGCAAGCAGGAGTCCACCTGGAAAATGGACACATATTTCAAATTGAAGGAGTCGAACATCATCAATGCAACAACAAGAATGTCGTTGGAAGAATACAAGATACAAGTTCAAGGCAACACAAGAACAAGTTGGAAGGCATAGATAGGATTTTTGTAAACCATAGAGCATAGCTTAGGCTAGCTTCTTTTTTATTTTTACATGGTGTAATAAGGGGGTCAGCAAACAGTAACAACAGCAACAGCAGTGAAATCACAGCTTCTTGGTAGTCCCAGCTACCAGACACTCTTGAACTACACTGACCTGATTCTTGTTTAGCCCAGGATATGTAGGTAACCTCTGAAGCAAGGTGCGTTCAAAACTTTTCAAAATGCTTCACAACGGAATACTCGAACGGGCAAAAATCGCTCGTATTTGCTCACTTATCTTTGCACGAAAACTCTTCATGTTTCCGAGCAAAGACAGGCAGCTGTGAGCACATGATTTTTGCCCTATATATGAGTTATTCCCATAAAATTCAAACAAAAGATTTTCGTTATTTTTACAATTTTTGTGAATTTTGTGATAATTGTTTGCCAGTTATTTGGTTAAGTCATATAAAATAAAAAAAATAATATATAGCATTTAGGAATTTAATTTCAAATTTTAGTGTTAAGTAGGTATTAATTCATTTTAGAACAATTTGAAGAAAATTACAAATATAATAGTTTTAGGCCAATTTAATTGATAATTGTTGCATTTTTGTGATTTTTAATAATATTAGAAGTTAATTAGGTTTTGTTTTAGTTTTACAAAATCAGGAAAATACACGATATAAAAAATACAAAATGAAAATAAAGTCAAAATAAAATGGATACAAAAGGAAAAAGAAGTAATAAGAAAAGCCAAAGAAGAAGGAAAATAATTGGGCCAAATTAATAGCCCAAACCAAAATACCCAGGCCCAAGCTTATTTCCCGATCCGGTCCAGCATTGTGGATGTCAAAACAACGTCGCTTGGAAAGCTTTTAATCTCAGCTGTTAAATCTTTCCCATCCAACGGTTAGTATTAGATTAGGCATTTAAATGAAATAAAATGTTACAAAAAACATTAACCCTAAAAAACAAGAACCCAAGACCCCGGTTATATCGTCTCTATCATTGCCGCTGCAGACCACCACCCTGCCGCCCGCCGAAATTTGCCCACGACGGCGGCGGGTCCCCGTTTCCGACCAAACCAACCACAAAACATTCCCCTTTTCCTTCTCTACTCAAATCACCAATCATCTATCCTCGAATCCTGTTAGAACTCTCCAAAATTCCTAAACCCTAGCGCAGCCACCACCGCCTACGGCAGCGCTGCCATCCCAAACGCCACCAAACTCACACCTTGGTACCCCTTTAAAAATATACCAGCATCGCCTTTGGGATCCTGTTAGAGTTTGTCAAAAGCCATCTCTGCCGCTAATTGGTCAAATTTAATCCAGTCTTGATTTATTGATTTGATTCCAACAAATAGGTATTTTCCCCTCTTTTGCATACTTTGTTTGAATTTTCGCTTCTCTTCCTTCTTCTCAGCTTCTGTATTTCCTCGATTTCTGTATGTTCTATTCATATGGACTCCTCTGTTTACTCTTTTTTCGTTCCTCTGTCTTCCTTGTTGAGGTTATTTTTGGTATAGTATAGACTTAGGGTTATTAGAATCGTTTAGGTTATATTGGATTGGAGTGTTAATTAGCAGGATTGTTTTTTTTTCTCTCTTCTTTCTTAATTTCGTTTAAATTGTTTTGCCTAATCAGTAAAATTGAAAATTTATTTAGGGTTTTAGTTTAGCTTTGTTTGGTTGACTTGCTTTGATTCTGGCTGGATTTTATCGTAAATTAGTAATAATTAAAATTTCATTGTCAATTTGGTTGTCAAAATTACTTTGGTTCTAGTTGATTAGTTGATTGATGAATTGATTCTGTTAATTGATGAGTTGATTCTATTAAGTCCTAATTAGATTATAATTAGTGAAATTTTAGCCTTAGCTGATTAGTAGTTGAGTTTGGATATAGCTGATAGAAATTAATTAGGGTTTGGAGTTGGGTAAAAATAAGATTGGTAATTTTGAAAGGGAAATGAGGGCACGGTTGGAATTTTAAAATAGGCTGATAGTAATTTCAGGGAACTTAAGGGGTACTTTGGGCATAGAAAAATGGCAGGATCATTAAAAATGGTAAATATTAAAAGGAAGTGAGGGTAGAATAGAAATTCCAAAGGAAAAGGAATATGGTAGAAGTAATTAGAACCTTCTAGATTGGGCTTTAATGTGAATTTTAATAAACTAGGTGTAGTAACTTGTAAGACAAGTCAAAAAATAAGAGGTAAAAATAGAAATAAAATAGGGACTAACATGTAAAATAAAAATCTGAAATTCTCTCCCATTTATGCCTATAAATATGCAGTAATTCTGCTTAATTCACAAGTTTTGAAAACCCAAGAAAATCCCCAAAAAATATTTGTCAGTTCCAGATCTGAAATTTATATTTTCAGATCACAAATCTTCTTCTTCTATATCTAAATTCACTCTAAAAATCCAAAAACAATGAAAAATCAGTAAAAAATCCGGAAAGAGATACTGTTTCATTAAGTCTTACAGCTTAAATCTCAATTTTAAAAGTTCAAATTTGGTCAGAGATGATTTGAAACAAATAGAAACAATTTCAGAGAATTAGTTACGTTGATTCGGTCAGTGATATTGGGCTGTTGAACTTCTGAAGTATTTGAGATTAGTTTGAAATCATATCTCTGTGGTCGAACTTTAGTTTTGAAGTTTTTTGTCAAATCATCCTGGATCACCGAACTGAATTTGAGCTGTGTTGATCACCGTTGTTTTGTGGCTGACTTTCTCCTCGTTCTATTGTGATTCAGGTACACACTTCAAGCTAAATTGATGTATTTCCTTCTGTTGACAAGTGAATAAGAAGCTGAAATCAGTTTTTCTACTTCAAATCTGTCATTTCATTATATTTAGATTGTTAGATTGAAATCATGTGTTATTAGTGTTGTAATTACTCTTAGAATGACTGATTAGATTTTTGTAGTAGTTGGACAGATTAAATTGAACTGTGTAGATTAATAATTTGTTGACTCTTAGTTTGGATTTGGATGTATTTTGCTCGTTTTATTTAGTATTAAGTGGTCAATTATGAATTTTATGTTTGTTGGCTGAAAATCCATAACTATTTTGAACAGATACTGTTAAAAAGCATAAAACCGTGGACATATTTCATAACTGAAGTATTTGAGATTGTTGTTTAGTTTTCCGATTCTCAGTCCAATAATTGCAAATTAGCTAATAGAGCTTGTTGTACAGTTTTCCGATTTTAATTCAAATTGTAAAAAATTTTGGTTAGTTATTAACAGTTTCAGTTGAATACGGATGCATGAATTGGGTTTCGCACAAATCTATTGGGCCAAATGTCCTAAGGCCCAAAACCATCATTAATTATGTTATTTTGCTGGGCCAAACATTCTGAGGCCCAAAGCACCGTAAATTCTATTATGCTGAAATTACAATAGGAACAAGGCAATTAAACCATAAGTATAAAATCGGGTTTTGAATTAGATAGCGGGTTCAAGCTAAAAGGTTTTATCCTTTTGTTCGAATCCGGACTTGAATTCGAGACTCGAATTTGTATTTTATGAATTAATTGACCTTTAGAAATAAAAAAAAAATAGAAAACTTAGATACTTTAGCTTGACCCTAATAAAATAAAATGAGACGAGCCTCGCCAAATCAAATACGTAGTCGCGGGGCCCTCAATAATTACTTACAAAAAATACTTAGAATCGGGATGGACCGTTTAGCGAATTCCACGGTCTTCCCCAAAGTTAACAAATGTATAGTCGCTTTAGGCGCGATTGATAATAATATTACTTTCTTAAATACGGGTGCACATTTATGTGACCCAAATACAAATCTCAACGAAGTTGAAATGTGTTAAAAACTACGTACGTACTGGTACGACGTGGATCGAGATACATTTTCACGACGTTGTAATTCTTGTAAAATAAATAATAAATATAATAAAAGCGGGTTATCAATAAAAGGCACATAAAATAGAACATGTATTAAAATCAGATAAAATCAAATACAACAGTTGAGCGACCGTGCTAGAACCACGGAATCTGGGAATGCCTAACACCTTCTCCCGGGTTAACGGAATTCCTTATCCGGATTTATGGTTCGCAGACTATTAACAGAGTCATATTTTCCTCGGTTCGGGATTCAACCGGTGACTTGCGACACCATTAATCTCCCAAGTAGCGACTCTGAATAAATAAATAAATCCCGTTCCGACTGTCCTTTAATTGGAAAAACTCTTTTATTACGCCCTTTCACGGGGTGTATTAAAACTTCGGTGGTAAAGAAGAGGTGTGACAATTGGTTATGTGCTCCTATTTGTGGGGGCTACGTATGCACGAGGTGACGAGAGTGTGTGTATAGCTACTATTATGCTATTGTCCGGGTAGTCTAGGACCTAAAAACATGCTATACTTGGATTAATTGTAAACTTATTGACAACCTGAATTGCCTAAATGATATTGAACTAGCAAACTAATTTCTAAAACGGATTAAATTTCATTTTCTTAAATCTTTAAAGAAGAATTTGCTTTTTTGGATAAATATTCCCCGATAAATTCTTGAATGACTGTTTGTGCATTTTTCTCCATGTGTACCTGCATCGCATGTATGATTCGCGAGTAGGGTTCTTGTTTATTTTATGTTGACCACGTCACAGGATAGTTCACGAGCGGGGTAATAGATGTATCTATGGTTCGAGCCGTTCGACCCTCGGCAGCGCACAGTTTACATTTCTGTTTGAGTGGGCCGTCGACCTCGGCATGATTTACTCCTGATATATATTGTTGGCCTAAGAACTTTAAATGTTGATATTTCCTTTCATGGCTTGATATAAATTGATAAGATAATGAAAAGTAAATCTTGAAAATCCTTTATTATTTGTTAAACGTGTTTACCTATTTTTCGGCTTTGTGAGTTAGAACTGGTATATAAATCCATGATTTTCTCACATTTTTAGTATATTATTATCTGAACCCTAGCAAGTATTGAAGTCGACCTCTCGTCTCTAATTCGTTGAGATTAGACGGGATACTTGCTGAGTACACGTTGTTTCCGTACTCATACTACACTTATGTGCATTTTTGTTGCACAGGCATATGCACCCTTAGTGGCTTAGTAGAATCATGGCATGGCTGACACAGAGACTAGGTGAGATGTATCTCCTCAAGGGGACCCGCAACTAGTATAACCTCTCTTAGGATTCTATTTGATTCCCGTCCAATTGTATTCCGGACAACTGTTGTACTTTATTAAGTTTTTCTTAGAAATTGCTCGTGCACTTGTGACACCGGGTTCTGGGAGGATTTTTGGATTCTTCAGTATTAAGTCTTTTATCGACTTTATGTTCATTTTTGTAAAATTTCATTATTTATTATTTAATGTATAAGAAAAATGATTTCCGCAAAAACAAAAACTGGAATTCAATTATACATTGTTGGTTGGCTTACCTGACAGCGGTGTCCGGCGCCACCACAACCCTTAGTGGATTTTGGATCGTGACAACATAGTATCAGAGCACTAGGTTTCTAGGGTTTAACGAGTCATGAGCAAGTCTAGTAGAGTCTCGCGGATCGGTATGGAGACGTCTGTGCTTATCCTCGGGAGGCTGCAGGACTGTAAGGAGTACTTCCCTTCTTTATTCCTTATCATGCGATTTGATCCTTAGAGACGTATGCCTTTAATTCATTCCTACTTAATCTTACGCGATGCGAACCGCTTGTTATAAATCGAAAATTGAAGGACCGTAATGGTAGTAAAGGTGTGATATGGGATGTTTCTCCGGTATAGCTGATCGAATTACTATCGTCACTTTATAGAAGAATATTTTATTATTTCAGCCCAGTAGCGGTGCTTCTGAGAGTTCTGAGGCTAAGCACAAGTAGCCATGATGCTTATGAATCATTGTTCCACAGTATTGATATGATTGTATGATGTTTGCCTACATGTCGTGGAAGTGAATGACTTGAAGGGAGATTTACTCAGTGCATAATCAAGAGATTCAGTATTTTATTCCCGGCAGGGGAAAGGCAATCGGACTATGGATAGTCAGATGTAGGCTGGTGGAAGTAATGAGACTTGGTATTTACAACCACTATGGAGCTTTCTTTTATGATGGGGTGTTGTTGTACTAATTGAACATACTACGTTTGTCAGTGTTATGATCTTCTACTATTCGCCGTTGGGGCAAGCTTTTGGGAGATAGTATAAAAAAATGTGGCTGTTAGATATCGCCAGGTAAGATAGTTCAGGATTGAATTGGCTTTTCGAACATATATTTTATTCAAAGCAACAGCTGAGTAGTAAAGGATGAGGAAGGACATGTGGGAAGTGTCAAGCGGTGTTTAAAATTTCGAGGAGGCCGAGTATAAGAGGCCAAGGGCCGAGCAATTGATTAAGGGGATGAGTTTCGCAAAGTGGGAGAGTGGCGGAGTTGCATATGGGCTTTGCAGTGGGATGATCACGTACCTTAAGGAGAGTTTGGAGCGATTTGAGAATATTAGTGATTGGTTATTAGGGTCTACGGATCTATGTTAAAGTAGGGGTTCTTGTGCGGCAGGAGATTTGATATAACAGAAAGGAGCCACTTAAATAAAGAAGGATGGAGCATAACTTTGAACTGGAAGGATGTTTCCGCACATTTAATTGGTGTCCACAAGGGGTGAATGGACCTGTGTAGCTGGAGATTGAGCTTGGACTCAGGATGGGTTATTGATGCCGTAGTGATTGTACCCCGTACAGCAGTGTTGGGAGATACCGGGGAGAGCTTTCTATAGGTAGGTTATTCATGTGAGCAGGTTAGAGGTCGCGTGGTTGGCGAGGCTTCTACGAAAAATTCTATTGGTTATATAGCGAAGGGATCGGTCGCTCGAATATTGTTAATGATTCGGAGTATAAAAATAGGGTTTCTATAGAAAGATATCAGGAATTTTGGCGATTGATTGCGCAAGGTTATGTCAATAAGAGATTAAGAATCTGGGTGAATTCTAGAGTTGAGTAGCAGTGGCCTCGAGCCAAGTGGTAGATTCCCACTTCCTATGATTTTGTTGTATGGTTAACTACTTGTGAGGTTTCTAGTTATTAGCGTATTGATGGGTGGCTCTCAACAACGGTCCTACTAGATTCAAATGGGGTATAGAGTGGCGCCTAATGATTTCGATCCTATAGGTGCGGTTGAGGATCAAGTTAATGCAGTAGCTTATGAGTGGAGGATCAGGATGTTCTATAATGTTTTGACTTGTAATGTAGCGATTGAGAGGAAAATGAGAAAAGGCTTCTGATTCATAGAAGGACTTGCAGAATGGGCATATTAGTTGATGGTGCAAATGTGTGCGCAACAAAGATATGAAATGGTTCATTGGATTTGGTACAACATGGTTTCGTGATTCAAGGTCACTTGGGATGAGTGGATAGAGTATGTTATGCGTTGAACGGAGTTAGTAATATTTCTAAGGCAATCGGGGTAAATTGAAGGAAGATATAATGGTTAACCACAGTTTAGTTGGCGTATTGTTGGTAGAGGTCAGTTCCTTCAGCATGATCAAGTTATGCATGTGATTTGTGGCGGTACGTGTGAGGCTTGTCGATCGTCGTAATTAATGATGTGCAGAAGCATTCTTCTGTTATGGCCTGTTATGTGTAGGCGGATCCTAGAAAGGCTATGATGGCTTAGACCACTACTTAGAGATTTGTTTATTCTTCGGCTATGAGGATTCTCCTGTGTGTTGCTATGTTCCTCCTGAAGTGAGTTCAATTAAAAGCTTTTACGTGATGAAGTGTTAACCTATTAGGGGTTTCTGAGTTATGATAAAAAATCATGTTCTATCGTATATTGGCACGTTGGGTACGGTGAGTGGTTTGGTATTTGAAGTGAGGATCAAGGTTGCAGTTCGGTGCTCACAAGGATGTCACGAACTCGGGTGGGTGGGAAAGGAGTTTCGATGTTTAAAGTAAGTGGGTATTGTCTTCAATGTCACCTGAGATCAGTGTTTTGTGAAAAAAGGCCTTACATCCTGGCTAAGGATTCTTGATCGCTTTTCAGTGTTAGTACGACCAGTGGTCTGGGTGTGTACACCTATTATTTGTCATGGAAGGTTGTGGGAGCGTGTTCCACGGGAAGGTGGTATAAGTGTGGCATGTGGTCAATTGATTGATTAAAGATTTAAACCAACTACGGAGATTGGGGTGATATCGCCAATTTGGCAATTGATGTGTGACGACCCGACCCGTCGTCTCATATGTTGTTGCTCCATTTCACTCATTTCATGCTTCTTCATGTTTCTTTATCGGTATGTGGTGTGTCAGAGTTGATTTGGGTTGGTTTTGATAAGAAATGAGACACTTAGTCTCTTTACGGAAAGCTTAAGTTGGAAAAGTCAACGGAATGTTGACTATTGAGTTAGAGGGTCAGATTTGATTTCTGGTGATTCGGTTAGCTTGGGGAGGTGATTTGTGACTTAGGAGCATGATCGGAAGTGATTTTGAATACCTGGTGTAGAATTAGGCTTGAATTGGGGAAGTTAGTATTTTGGCGAATTCCGGTTGATGGATGAGATTTTGATCCGAGGGTCGGAATGGAATTCTGAGAGTTGTTGTAGCTTTGTTGGGTGATTTTGGATATGTGTGCAAATTTTCAGGTCATTCGGACATCGTTTAGTCGGGTTTTTGATCGAATGTGCATTTTGGAAGTTTTGAAGAAACTTAGGCTAGAATCTGATGTGAATTGATGGTTTTAGCGTTGTTTGATGTGTTTTGATTATTGGAACAAGCTCGTATGATGTTTTGGGTTTCGTTGGTGCTTTTGGTTGAGGTCCCGGGGGCCTCGGGATGATTTCGGGTGGTCAAACGGACCATTTTTGGGCTTATAGTGTTGCAGGTTTTTCAGCTATTTTATTGCAGAAGTTTTGTTCATCGCATTCGCGTGGGGAGTGTCGCGAATGCGTAGAGTAAATTTGAGAGGCCTGGAAAGTAGTCATCACGTTCACGTAGCTCAAGGTCGCATTTGCGTTGTTCTGGGGAGTAAATCATCGCATTCGCGGTACGTGTAGCGCATTCGCGTAGAAGGGATGCGAGGACATTAGTAATTACTCATTGCGATCGCGGCCAGAGGATTGTGTTCGCGTAGTTGGAGACTTTGGAACTTCACGTTCGCGAGCTGGTAGCCGCGTTCGCGTAAGGTTAAATTGGGGTCAACATAATTTGGTCATTGCGAACGCGTGGGTCTTGGACCGCGTTCGCGTAGGGTAAATTTGCACCTGAGCAGAAGGGTTTTAATTGATATTTCATTCGCGAGCCTATGTTATTTTTCCTCCATTGTTGAGAGATTTTAGAGCTTGAGAGAGAGCTAATTGAAGAGGGATTCAAGGAGGATTGATTGGAGGTAAGTTCCTTAGCCTAAATACACGAGATTATGTTAGATTTAACATGGAAATTGGTTGAAATTCGTCAAAAGGGGTAAAGCTAGGGCTTGTGTTTTTATATTTCAAATAGGAATTTGATAGGTCATCTGAGCTCGAATTTGGGAGTTCTTGATATGTATGGACTCGTGGCGAGACGAGCAATCCGGTAATATGAGTTTTGTAATTTTTTGAGATGCGGGCCCAGGGCTCGGGTTTTGCTAGTTTCGAGATTTCTGCTATATTTTGATTGTTTTCGATTCGGTATTATTCCTTTGGCATAGTGTGATGTATTCACTCCTATATTGACTAGATTCGACGCGCGTGGAGGCCGATTCGAGGGGCAAAGGCGTCGCGAGCCAGAGATTTCACCAGTTCGAGGTGAGTAATACTTGTAAATGATATCCTGAGGGTTGAAACCCCAGGTTTGCACATCATAGTGCTGTATTGAGGTGACTTGCATGCCGGATAACGGGCGTGGGGTAGAGCACCATTGGGGATTGTGACTTGTTCCGTCCCGCTTAATGAAATAACTACCTAATTGATTGAAGCTAGTTGACATCCTTATAAAAATGGATTAATTGTCGTAATTGGGCCTCGTGCCAACTGATTGAATCCTTTAGGGATTATTATCACTGTTTCCATAATTTTTGGCATGTTAAATGATTTCAGTCCTGAACACTGTTTTGAAATATCTAGTCATACTTCTAAGGTTTTTAAAACATAAACTACATTTTCTGGTGTTTGGCGCTGAGAACTATTACGTGACATCACCCTAGTGGCTCATATACATGTTCTGGACTGAGGATGGATTGGGTTGCACGCCGCAGCGGTGTGATATTGATATTCCACTTGGGCTGTAGGAGCCCCTCCGGAGTCTGAACCCCCACAGTGAGCGCGGGTACCGAAATTGTTCGGGCTGCGCGCCGCAGCGGTCATGTGCATTGAATTGCATTCATGCATTGGTTCTTGTTTGTGCTACATGGCATGAATTTCAGCACTCTCATATCATTGGCATTCATGCTATTTCTTACACTGTTACCAGATACCCTGGTGTTACTTGTTTATGGAGTGCTGTGCCCGAGGGGGTTCTTATAGGCGGACTTGCACTATCTGATATGCATTCAATTGCTTGATTGTTGGGAAAAGGATATTTTCAAAAGAGGTTTTTAACTGAGCCAGATATTTTCTAAAGGATTTTCATTGAATTACTGTTTTCTTAAGGGTCTTACTGTCCTATATAGCATGATGGAGTGCTTTACGTGTTTTCTTACCGCTCAGTTATTATTTACTCTTATTATTCATTGAGTTGGAGTACTCACTTTACTCCCTGTACCTCGCGTGCAGTTGCAGGTATTGTTCACCCGGTAGCGGGTTTTGAGCTGATTGAAGGTATTACTATTGTAGCGGAGTAAGGTGACCGCCAGCATCCGCATCACCTGATTTTTTTTCCTTTCTTTGATTTTAAATTTGATCCATGTAAATTACAGACTCTGTAGTTGTGTTCAGGCTTCTTTAGATGCTCGTGACTTGTGACACCCCGGTCGGGTTGTGTGGGGTTGTAGTCCTGATTATTATTGCTAATAAGCTGTATCATTCTATTCATTTATGTTTAAATAATTCTAAAAGGAGGTGAATTGGGTTAGTTGGATGGCCTTGTCTTCACGAGAGGCGCCATTACGACCAGTATANACCGCCAGCGTTCGCGGCACCGCACTTCATCTTTTGAACTCCAAATTTTATTTTGTATATATTATTGGCCCTGTAGTGGTGTTCAGTCTTCTTTAGATGCTCGTGACTTGTGACACCCCGGTCGGGTTGTGTTGGGTTATAATTAACCGATTTTAATGCCAGTAAGTCATATTATTCATTCATTTATGTTTATTAACTGTTAAAAAAAGGCATTGTTGTTCTGTTGGCTGGCCTTGTTTTCACGAGAGGTGCTATCACGATCGGGTTCGGGAATTTAGTCGTGACCAGTTGGTATCAGAGCCTAGGTTACTACATCTCACGAGTCATGAGTAGGTTTAGTAGAGTCTCGCGGATCGGTACGGAGACGTCTGTATTTATCATCGAGAGACTGCAGAACCTTTAGGGAAAAAAACTTCACTTTCTTGGAATTCTTATCGTGCGTACTTGATTCAGCTTGAGATATAACTCTTGAAATTCCTTCCACACGTCTGTATGCGCACGTGAGCGCTCAGTATTGTATGTGCCTTGATGGCTTGTGATTCCCCGATCAAAGGGCGAGATGTGATCTTCGTGAGTATATCGGGCCAGTCTGGAGGACTTGAGGTCGGATCTTTGCCTATGGCTTGAGCACTGAGGTGCTGATTGTGTGAGCAAGTGTTTTGAACTTGTATGTTCGGTATTGTCCCTATTAGCCGGAATGACAGTTGGATACCCATGTGATGAGTATGTTAGTACTATGAGATGTATCTATGTGATCTTGGTAGTGACGAAGGAGTCTGCTGAATTATAGATGAGCTTGTAAGTGTTCGATTCCTATTGTGATCTGTTGTGTAGCCCCGAGTTATGGGCGCGTGAAGAATATTTTTGTGTCTCCTAGTTGGGAAGTGAAGTACATTACGTGTGGCGATATGAGTTCAGACTCAGGAAGACTAAATGGTTGTGTTATGTGTATGATGGTGGAAGTTATGCTGAAATACTAAACTGAGGCGAAGCATGTGGGATTATCTCCTGCGGAGTGTTCTTAAGTGGTACGATTCTTAGGTATATTTTTAGAAGATCTCATGTGTAATGGAAGAGTACATGTTGAAATTTGATAGTTCGGGTCGCTCAAGAGAGTGGACTCAACTGATGTGGGGATGAATGCGAGATTTGCAGAGGATTACAGTACTATATGATCTGTGTTTTCACAAACTTGTAAATGATTTGAGTTTAATCTCACTATGGTATTGTGGCATCATTAGAGTAAAAATATTATGGGCTATTGAGTGTGTCCTGATATATGGCTTCGGGCCATGTTGGGGAGGTTTCTATTGATTAACTGATTGCACAGTTATGTGCTATGTTGGTTCCGTTTCGAGGTATATCGGCGGATCAGTTTTGGTTGCATAAATTGAGCCGAGGATGTCACGTGTGAAGGAAAATTTTGATAAAGGTTATACGATGTTTCGTAGATGTGTGAAAATAATAGGATGTCTTGAACTGTTGCTGGTAAAGAATGCTCAGTGTATAGAGAAAGAAGATGGTTGTTTGTATTGGTATGAGATCATGTTCTGTGATGTCAGAGTGCTAATAAGGCACGAGTAGTTCTGTTTGTTAAGTCAGATAACTTACGGTTGTGTAAGAGTAAATGACTCTCGAGAATGGTTTTATTGTGTTCAAGATTTCGCATGTAATGACCAGGTGTCTTAAGGTTAGGTATGTGGCTAGGGACTGTGTTTTCATTAGAAAAGATCAAAACTTGTGGTATTTTATGTTAATTATGGGATTCTATGTATCAGTATCTGCGAAGTAATGGTAACGAATTTTAGATTCGCAGGAAGTTCTTTGGGGTAAAGTACTATAGAATGTGGTATTTCTGGGAACGATTGAGAGAGTATTCAGTGGCCATGGGTCTTAGACTGTGTGGTCCTATGTGCGAGTCTCGTGTGGTAAGCTTGGATTGAGGCATTGTGATGCTACAGTGAGGGAGAAGTGTCAAGTGGATGATGAACAAAAAGAGAAATTTGATTGATGGAATAGCTTGATAGTAGACCGAATCAGTATGGTAAGGATATGATTAATTCTTCGTATGTATCCGAGGTAATGAGCTTTTACTGGTATTGTGCAGCAAGGCTCTTGAGTTCTGACAGCTTGCTTAGCTTGGTTCGGGTAGAAGGATTCAGTCCTGGTAGTCTAGCTTGTGCAATGGAATTGGGAGAGAGAGTTCTTGATGATTTTTACCGTGGTTTAGAGAAGTATATATTGCCTATGGGCATGCAAAGCATGGAATGTGTAATGAATCTTCTTCTAGATGGGATTGACGGAAGGTCTTGGCTGGATGGGTTACAGTTCAGTTGTGAAAAGAAGTTCATAAAATTCCTAGGCAATGGGTAGCCTCAGGTAACCAAGGAGATGGTACTGCTAATTAGAAGTGATTTGACGAGGGGTATATGTTTCAGAAAAAGGGCAATGTGATTAAGTTGATAGCACTTCGGTAGTGTTGCGGCATTTTTCTTGATAGATCGACTGTTGATATCTGAGTTTGTTTGGTGGCACAGG
>MU752027.1:72364-131243 GCA_026770625.1 Nicotiana glauca | reverse complement strand
TTTGTGTGCTATGTGGAGTTGGAGACTGAGAGTTCCCATGTTCAGGCTATGTAGTGGTTGTAGATAGTGTGTATTGGTTCCGTTAGTGGCTATTGGGGGTTTGGAAGCCCGAGTGGATCTTTCTTTGCTTGGTATATTAGATTTTGGATATGATATTAGGGTGTAGACTGATTGTCTCAGTTTTGGGTTATTCTAGACGATTGTGCTATAGGTTAAGTCGGAAAATGCCACAGGTTGCGTGGCGAGGTGCACCGGACTATGTTCTAGCAGAATGGTTGTGTTCCAAAGACCAACGAACGGCTGGGAAGGATTGCTTTCCTTAACTGGGCCTTTGTGACGGATGTCAGTATAGAGGTTTCTATTATTGATTCACTTGCGGTATTGAGGGACTTTTTCGGATACGTTCCTTGTGGCTGGGCATTTCACCGTGCGGGATTGTGGATTTCGGTACTGATTTGGTGTCGGGCACCGTATCGTACGGCTTTGGCATGAGTTATAGTGAAGGAGCAGCTTTAGGCTTCTTGGTAATGAGTTTGTTGGTAAGCTGATTGGATATGTGTTTAGCTTGAGTTGGCTTGGTTGGCCCCGAATTGTATTGATGAAGAATAGGTTGATTGGATTGTTATTGAACCTGCTAGTGATTTGGGGAGACCTATGAGTTGCTTTTTTGTGCTGTGGGCACGTATAGTGCGGTGCTATCGAGATTCATAGTGGAAGTTCAATTTTGTAGCTTACAACGCTATAAGTAGATATCATTATACACTCAATATGCTTATGACTGATACTCGGTATTTTTTTATTATGAGCAAATTTGTCTAGATGTGCATCTCCCTATGTGAGATATTTGTGTGGATTGGATGGCACGCCGCCACGGGTATGTTATCTGGATCGGGTTGCACGCCGCAACAGTGAGATATGGAGAATAGTTTTTAATATGTTACTTTGTATGTCTTGCTTCCTGGTTTCTGAGGAAAGTCCGTATTGGGTGTTGCTCGGCGAATGGCGCATCGGTTGTGTCCTTTCAGGATTTGATGGTGTATATTACTTGCTTCACCGTGGGTGTGATGGATTTCTTGCATTCAGACATCAATCTGTGCGTGGCTGTCTATTTTGAGCATGGTGACTTGAGGTGCTTCATGTGTAACAGTGTTTGGATAAGATCGCGCATTTTAGCGAGGCTACGTGGAGATTAGACCCTTCGGGGTAGATTCGGGTATTCTATTTCTATGATGTGGAATGAAGTTCCAAACTTGTGTTGTGATGGTACCGAGGAGTTTGAGTTACAACTCTTTTGTTTGAGTCATTTGTCATGATTTGAGTATGTTCAGACCGCCCATCATTGGTGCGTGGATTATGCAAGTTGCGGCGTAGGCCTGTGATGAGGTGTCATATAACTAGAGTGGTGCGTTGAATTCGAGGTGATCGTTGGAGTTATTAATGAATGCGAACATATGTGATTTCAGCTGATTAGAGGGTTTATATCGAGGTTTGGCCCGGAAATCTGTTGTGGTGTTAGTCAACATGGAAGTGGCTTTATGTATAGGTGACCTGAGGAATGGTTACGGTTTATCGCGTGTTTCATTTGTCGTTGGCAGTATATGAAAGTGTTGGAATAATTCTTTAGCTAGTAAGAGGTTTTCTATCAGTTTTTTGTTGTTGTGGGTAGCTACTGTAGATATAAGTTATCGTTTCGAGTGTTTGGATTATGTGGTATATCATACGATTCCACGTGAGGTTGCAGGTATGGTTTGTTACAGCTGGATCAAGTTTATTCTGAATATTGAAGTGAGGTTCTGGTTTTGGGTATGACTTCGGAAAGTGCAATGTGGTCCTACGGTTTATGGTCTAGATGGACTGTGAAATTTTAGCCGTGTTGTATTATCGGACCTATGTGAGATAGGGTGACGTGGGATCACCCCGGGTATATGCTTGGTAAGGTCATTCAGATATTGGTTGGCTTCTAGGACAACTCTGGGTACGCTCGAGGATGAGAGTTTGTTTAAATTGGGGAGGATGTGACGACCCGACCCGTCATCTCATATGTTATTGCTCCGTTTCCCCATTTCATGCTTCATCATGTTTCGTTATCGGTATGTGGTGTGTTAGAGTTGATTTGGGTTGGTTTTATAAGAAATGACACACTTAGTCTCTTTAAGGAAAGCTTAAGTTGGAAAAGTCAACCGAATGCTGACTATTGAGTTAGAGGACTCGAATATGATTTCTAGTGATTCGGTTAGCTTCAGGAGGTGATTTGCGACTTAGGAGCGTGATCGGAAGTGATTTTGGAGACCCCGTGTAGAATTAGGCTTGAATTGGCGAAGTTAGTATTTTGGCGAATTTCGATTGATGGGTGAGATTTTGATCCAAGGGTCGGAATGGATTTCCGAGAGTTGCTATAGCTTCGTTGAGTGATTTCGGATATGTGTGCAAATTTTCAGGTCATTCGGACATCGTTTGGTTGGGTTTTTGATCGAATGCGCATTTTGGTAGTTTTGAAGAAACTTAGGCATGAATCCGATGTGAATTGATAATTTTAGCGTTGTTTGATCTGTTTTGATGATTGGAACAAGTTCGTATAATGTTTTGGATTACGTTGGTGCTTTTGGTTGAGGTCCCGGGGGCCTCGGGATGATTTTGGGTGGTCAAACGGACCATTTTTGGGCTTATAGTGTTGCATGTTTTTCAGTTGTTTCATTGCAGAAGTTTTGTTCATCGCGTTCGCGTGGGGAGTGTCGCGAAGGCGTAGAGTAAATTTGAGAGGCCTGGAAATTAGTCATCACGTTCGCGTAGCTCAAGGTCGCGTTCGCATTGTTCTGGGGAGTAAAGCATCTTGTTTGCAGTGCGTGTAGCGTGTTTGCGTAGAAGGAATGTGAGGCCATGAGTAATTTCTCTTCGTGATCGCAGCCAGAGGAGTGCGTTCGCGAAGGTGGAGACTTTGGAACTTCGCGTTCGCGGGCTGGTTGCCGCATTCGCAAAAGTTTAAATTGGGGTCAACATAATTTGGTCATCGCGAACGCGTGTGTCTTGGACCGCGTTCGCATAGGGTAAATTTGCACCTGGGCAGAAGGGTTTTAATTGATATTTCATCCGCGAGCCTATGTTATTTTTCTCCATTGTTAAGCGATTTTGGAGCTTGAGAGAGAGCTAATTGAATAGGGATTCAAGCAGGATTGATTGGAGGTAACTTCCTTAGCCAAAATACACGAGATTATGTTAGATTTAACATGGAAATTGGTTGAAATTCGTCAAAAGGGGTAAAGCTAGGGCTTGAGTTTTTATATTTCAAATTGGAATTTGATAGGTCATTTGAGCTTGGATTTGGGAGTTCTTGATAGGTACGGACTCGTGGCGAGACGAGGAATCCAGTAATGTGAGTTTTGTAATGTTTTGAGAAGTAGGCCCGGGGCTCGGGTTTTGCTAGTTTTGAGATTTCTGCAATATTTTGATTGTTTTCGATTGGGTATTGTTCCTTTGGCATAATGTGATGTATTCGCTCTGATTTTCCCTAGATTCGGCGCGCGTGGAGATCGATTTGAGGGGCAAAGGCGTCGCGAGCCAGAGATTTCACAGTTTCGAGGTGAGTAATACTTGTAAATGATATCCTGAGGGTTGAAACCCCGGGTTTGCACATCATAGTGTTGTATTCAGGTGACTTTCACGTTGGATAACGGGCGTGGGGTAGGGCACCATTGAGGATTGTGACTTGTTCCGTCCCTCTTAATGATATAACTACCAAATTGATTGAAGCTAGTTGATATCCTTATAAAAATGGATTAATTGTCCTAATTGGGCCTTGTGCCAACTGATTAAATCCTTTAGGGATTATTATCACTATTTCCATTATTTTTGGTATGTTAAATGATTTCAGTCCTGAGTTAAACACTGTTTTGAAATGTCTAGTCATACTTATAAGGTTTTTAAAACTTAAACTACATTTCCTGACGTTTGGAGCTGAGAACTATTACTTGACATCGCCCTAGTGGCTCATATGCATGTTTTGGACTGAGGATGGATCGGGCTGCACGCCGCAGCGGTGTGATGTAGGAGCCCCTCCGGAGTCTGAACCCCCACCCAAACGGATCGGGTTGCGCACCACTACGGTCATGTGAATTGCATTGTATTCATGCATTGGTTCTTGTTTGTGCTACGTGGCATGACATTCAGCACTCTCATATCATTGGCATTCATGCTATTTTTTGCACTGTTACCAGATACCCTGTGTTATTTGTTAATGGAGTGCTGTGCCCGAGGGGCTGACTTATGGGCGGACTTGCACTATCTGTTATGCATTCAATTGCTTGACTGTTGGGAAAAGGATATTTTCAAAAGAGGTTTTTAACTGAGCCAGATCTTTTCTAAAGGATTTTCATGGAATTACTGTTTTCTCAAGGGTCTTACTGTCCTATATAGCATGATGGAGTGCTTTACGTGTTTTCTTACCGCTCAGTTATTATTTACTCTTATTACTCATTGAGTTGGAGTACTCACTTTACTCCCTGCACCTCGCGTGCAGTTGCAGGTATTGTTCACCCGGTAGCGGGTTTTGAGCTGATTGAAGGTATTACTATTGTAGCTGAATAAGGTGACCGCCAGCGTCCGCGACACCTGATTTTTTTTCCCTTCTTTGATTTTAAATTTGATCCATGTAAATTACAGACTCTGTAGTTGTGTTCAGGCTTCTTTAGATGCTCTTGACTTATGAGACCCCGATTGGGTTGTGTGGGGTTGTAATCCTGATTATTATTGCTGATAAGCTGTATCATTCTATTCATTTATGTTTAAGTAATTCTAAAAGGAGGTGAATTGGGTTAGTTGGCCGGCCTTGTCTTCATGAGAGGCGCCATCACGACCAGTGTGGGTTTGGGTCGTGACGCCTGGAGGGCACATGGCTTATTGAGTTGTAGACTGTGGATGAGTACTTTGGTTGTGGTGGTTGTTCTTGTGTGTTATGAGAAGAGGGAAGTTAGTATGGACCTTTGAAAGGTTATTGACCTAATTTGGTATGATTGGGATCGACCTGAGGTCGGTGGATGGATTTAAATGTGAATAGGGACTCTATGTAAGGCCAGTCGTGTTCATTTCAGCAAAGCCCCCCTTATGGAAGAGTAATTAGGGTGTTATTTTGTTGTTATATATTTCATGTAGTGATGCATTGCGCCATGTGAGTTGTGAGACAGCTTGAGAAATTGCTTATGTGTTGAGGATCCGGGTATAAATGATGTTATATGAGCCAAATAGCTCTTGAGAATCAGATTGTATATCGCACCTCAGTTGTGCTTGAGTAATGTTGCTTCTGGCGCTATATGTCTCCCCAAGGATGGAATTATGCACTTAGTGTGCTTGTCACTAATATTCGATATACTATTGAAATGAGCTATCTAGCTCGGTGCGCATCTCCTTATGCGAGTCTTATGGGTGGATCGGGTGGCACGCTGCCATGGTTATGTTATTCAGATCGGGTTGCGCGCCGCAATAGTGTGAAGCTGAGTACAGTTCCCCTTATACATTTTTATGTGTTTTGTTTCCTATTTTACGAGTAAAGCTTATATTAGTTGTGTGCCAGCATCGCATGAATGATTCGCGAGCGGGGTGTTTTTTTAATTAAGTCGACCACATCGCATGTATGATTCACGAGCGGTGTAGTTTAATTTCCTTCTCAAAGTTTGCTTTCGTTTATATCGCATTCGATATGGTAGCCTATTGGCACATTGTAGCATCATATGGGACATATAGTCATGTCAGGGTGGCTTATTGCCTGAGCAGTTCATACTGTGTGAGATGAGATTGTTAGATTTAGGATCAGTGCAATCTGATTTCCTGAAATATATTAAGGAGCAAAGATCTTATTTGGTTCAGAATGAGGTAATGTTTCTTTTCAGAAGTATAAACTTAGTGATTGGTTGACTCGGTAGTTGATTATGAATTTCTTCAAATCTCTTCCATTGTGGTGGCATTGTAAGAGTTAGAGTAAGACCTATGTATGTCATGGGGTGCAATGGGAACATCAGATTTGTGAAATTTTGACTAAGTTGATTAGAAAATATTATTGTGGTCTGGTGAGTAATGTGATGCTAGGTGTGAATTCAGCCACATTATGCAGCCATGTTTGGGTACAACGTGTAGTGATTGATATGGTGATCTTATGTTGTAAACAGATCGGGCATAGAATTTTGGATGCTGGAATTGGGCTCTAAGGCTTATTTGCTTGAATAAAAGGGAATATCTTCAAAATTGAACAAGCTGATATGCTCAATGGAGTTGTGGTAGCACGGGAAGGTGCATGAGAAGTTAAACAGTGATTTCAGACTACTTCAGTGTATTTCTAAGCATGTTCGAGGATGTACGTATGTTTAAGTGGGAGAGAATGTAATGACCCGATCAGTCGTTTTGAGCTCTAGCACGTCGTTCAACAGTCTGAGGCCATGAACAGCTTCATTTCAGGTATTATGACTTGTACGCGTGATCGGAATTAAGTTTCGGAAAGTTCAGAGTTGATTTGGAAAGAGGAATTCTCATTTCGGAAGCTTAAAGTCGAAAGAATTAACTAGGATTGGAATTTTGAGTAAACGACCTCAGAATTGGGATCTGAAGGTTCCAGCAGGTTCGTATTATTATTTCGTTCTTGGGTGTATGCCCGGATTGGGTTTTGGATGAACCGGGAGCATTTTGGTGCCTATTGTGGAAGTTAGCATTTTGGAAGAAATTTCATAAGTTTGGCTTGAAGTGCATTTCAGTGTTATCGGTGTCCGTTTGGGATTCCGAGTCTGTCAATAGCTCCGTATGTGATTTTGGAGTTTGGGAGCGCGATCAGAAGTGAATTCGGAGGTCCGTAGGTCATTTTGAAGTCATTTGGCTAAAAGATAGATATTTGAAGGTTTTTGAGAATTTTGACCGAGAGGTTGACTTTTTGATATCGGGGTCGGATTCCAATTTCGGAAGATGGAGCAGGTCTGCAATGTCAAATATGACTTGTGTGCAAAATTTGAAGTCAATCGGGTGTGATTCGACGGATTTCGGCATCTAATGTATAATTTTGAAGTTCTAACATTCATAAAGCTTGTATTGGAGTTTGAAACATGATTTTAGCGTTGTTTGGTGTGATTTGAGGTTTCGAGCAGGTCCGTGTTATATTTTTAGAATTGTGCGGGTGCTTGGTTTGGAGCCCCGTGGGCTCGGGTGTGATTCGAGATAGTTTCGGAGTGATTTGCTAAGAAATAGGACTGCTGCTTCTTGTATTATCGCATTTGCGATGCTTGGGTCGCAAAATGCGAACTCGCATTTACGAGTTCCCATTCACATTTGCGAGACTGGGCTTCTAGCGGAAAGTTCGCATTTGCGAACGAGGGGTTCGCATTTGCGAGGCTGTCACCTTCACAATTGCGAATGATATTGTCATAAATGCGACCAGGACAGGGTGGGCTAGGCTTCGCATTTGTGATGCAATTGTCTCAAACACGACATCGCAATTGCGAGTCTTGAGTTGCAAATGCGACTTCTACGTCTGGTTCGATGGCTTTTTATTCCGAGACTTAGCCCATTTCCCTCATTTCCCACTTGGCCTTAGGCGATTTTTGAGAACATTTGAAGAGGGATTCCCTCACCATCAAAGAGGTAAGTAAATTCTACACATTATAAGTTAAATACATAGATTATGGGTAGATTAACATGTGCAAAATTAAGGAAAATCAAGGGTTTTAGATGAAAAACATAGAATTTGGTAAAAACAAGATTTAACCACGAAAATTGTTAGGGAATGGAGTAAAATATATTCTTGATCCTTAGGTTATGGGCAACAATATACTTCAAAAATTTTCGGAATTCAGGCATGTGGGCCCGGGGATGAATTTTAGAAATCTTGCACTTAAGATTGGAAAATTGGTTTAATGATTAGAATATGAACTTTTAAGCATGTATTGACTAGTTTTTACCCTATTTGAATAGTTTTTGATCGTTTGGCTCCAAATTCGGAGGTTTGAGCACATTCTTGAATCAGAATATAGGTTTCGGAGTGAGGTCAGTCTCCTTTCTAACCTTGAAAGACGGAATTGTCCCCATAGGTGATTAATTTGTTATGTGCTCCTATTTGTGGGGGCTACGTACGCACGAGGTGACGGAAGTCCGTGTGTAGCTACTATTATGCTATTGTCTAGGTAGTCTAGGACCTAAATACATGCTATACTTGGATGAATTGTAAACTTATTGACAACTTGAATTGCTTAAATCATATTGAACTAGTAAACAAATTTATAAAAAAGATTAAATTTCATTTTCTTCAATCGTTAAAGGGGAATTGGCTTTATTAGGATAAATATTCCACGATAAATTCTTGAATAACTGTTTGAGCATGTATCTCTACGTGTACCTGCGTCGCATTTATGATTCACGACCAGGGTGCTTGTTTATTTTATGTTCACCGCATCGCAGGATAGTTCGCAAGCGGGGTAATAGATGCATCTATGGTTTGAGCCGTTCGATCCTCGACAGTGCATAGTTTTCATTTATGTTGGAGTGGGACATCGACCTCGGCATGATTTGCGCATGATATATATTGTTGCCTGAGAACTTTAAATGTTTATATTTCCTTTCATGGCTTGATATAAACCGATAAGATAATGAAAAGTAAATCTTGAAAATCCTTTATTATTTGTTAAATGTGTTTACCTATTTTCCGGCTTTGTGAGTTAGAACTGCTATATAAATCCATAATTTTCTCACATTTTTAGTATATTATTATTTGACCCCTAGCAAGTGTTGAAGTCGACCTTTCGTCTCTACTTCTTCGAGATTAGACGGGACACTTGGTGAGTACACGTTATTTCTGTACTCATACTACACTTCTGTGCATTTTTGTTGCATAGGCATATGCACCCTTATTTGCTTAGTGGCATCGCGACATGGTTGACACGGAGACAAGGTGAGTTGTATCTCCTTGAGAGGACCCACTGCTATTATTGTCTCTCTCAGGATTCTATTTATTTCCTGTCCAATTGTATTCCGGACAGCCGTTGTACTTTATTCGATTTTTCTTAGAAATTTCTCGTGCACTTGTGACATCGGGTTCTGGGAGAATTTTAGTATTATTCGGTATTAAGTCTTTTATCGACTTTTTGTTCATTTCTGTAAAATTTTATTATTTATTATTTAATGTATAATAAATATAATTTCCGCAAATAAAAAATTGGAATTTAATTATGCATTCTTGGTTGGCTCGCCTGACAGCAGTGTCCGGCGCCACCACGACCCTTAGTGGATTTTAGGTCGTGAAAACTATGTTGAACATTATTGGATCTTTAATTCTATAAACACACACACCACCCATACCTATCGTCATTGCATTTTAGTAAATATCGTGTTGAGCTTGATCTAACAATCTTGAATTCAAATTGTCCTTTAATTGCTATATTCCAAAAATAGTTAATTATACTCTTCTTTTGATCAAATATTTGATCCAACTTTTATTTCATCCAATGAAGCATTTTCTCTCAATATCGTAGTTGGGGATTCTTTTTGTTTCAAATTTGACCTTCGTCTAGTTAGTTGAGTAGAGATTTTTTAGCAACTTTTCCGATTACTGGTGCACTCTGTAAGACTTGACTACCCAAAGCTTGTTCATTGTCAATCTCTATAATGCTTTGTCTTTCTACTTGAATAGAATCAGATATTTGAAGCACCTCTTCAGTTATTGGTTGAGCTTCGACCATATCTATCTCCATATGTTGGCATTTGTTTTGATTGTCATGTTGAGTTTCTCTGTTGATATGTTCAAAGTCACTTGTTGATCCACAAACTCTTTCTGAAATATAGAAAAATGAAACGACAACCCTTGAAGAGTGAATGACTTTTTAGAAACTCTATACATGTGTGAAGATCTAAATCTTTGAATACAAGCATTTTCTTGCTTGTTCCAAGTTTGATATCAAACCATATCACTGCTTCAAACTTGTCCCTATCGAATTCAATAATTTCAAACATCTGTTTTATGAAATCTTCAAACTGAATAGCCTCAGTTACTAGAACAAGCTTTGTTTGATGATCAAGATGCTTATAGTCTTCAGTCCATCTACCATTAAAAGCAACTATAATGCATATTGTTTCCATCCTGCAAGTCAAGAGAGTGGGAAACTCAGGTCATATTTTATAGAGCATTCCTTCTATAAGAACATGTACTGTTAGTTCAAGACCAAGTTAAGGACCAAGTGTCCTTAACTTTTGAACTTGGAATTCAAAGTTAAGGACCAACTTGGAACTAAAATTTTAGGACCATGTGTCCTTAACTTATTAACTTGGAACATAAAATTTAGGATCAAGTGACTTTAAGTTATGAACTTGGAACTGTAGGTAAAGGACCAAGTGTCCTTAACTTTGAACTTGAAAATAAAAGTTCAGGACAAAATGTACTTAACATTTGAACTTGGAATTCAAAGCTAAGGACCAAGTATATCCTTAACTTTTGAACTTGAAACTTGAAGTTAAGGACTGCTGCTTAACTTTTTAACTTGTAACTCTAAGTTAAGGACCAAGTGTCCTTAACTTTTGAACATGTAAGTCAATGCTCAGGACCACGTGTCCTTAACTTTTCAACTTGAACTCAAGTTTCAGGACCAAGTATCCTTGACTTTTCAACTTAAATCTCAATCTTCACGAAGTGTCCTTAACTTTTTAACTTGAAACTCAAACTTCAGGACCAAGTGTCCTTAGCTTTTTAACTTGAAGCTCAAACTTCAGGACCAATGTGCTTAACTTTTTAACTTGAAACTCAAACGTAAGGACCAAGTGTCCTTAACTTTTCAACTTGAAACTCAAACTTCATGGCCAAGTGTCCTTAACTTTTTCAAAGCAATTTATAAAACTATGACAATGTGTCCATAATATTCAGAAGAACAACCAAAAAGTTAAGGACATTCTATCCTTAAATTTTTCAATTCAATTTGCAAAATAAGGACACTATGTCCTTAATATTAGTAACAACGATCATGTTAAAGACACCACATCCTTAAAATTAAGTACACAATTTTTATAGAATTACCACATGGCGCATTGTCCTTAACATTATCAATCTAGAAATTCAAAAAAAAAATTAAATTCCTAGCATCAAATTCCTAGTACCGAAATAAAAATTAATAAAAACACACCAAAGCATAACTTACTGTAAATTTATGTCTATTTTTTGACGAGAAAATTGAATTCAATAGTTTCAAATCGGAAGAGAAGCTTCTGCAATTCTATAGTTTAAAATTCGACGATCAGTCTCGCTGCTGCTGAAGTTAGTTACTACTGTTGCTGCTGATCTTTATAAAAGCGTAGGTATAAGTTATAGTATAAGGGTATTTTTGCCCAGTCAGGTAAAAGTTTATTAAACCAGTGGCTAAAGACTAAAGACATTTAAAACACTTGCTTTAAAGTAAAGACATGTACTCTTAATAGCTATTGTGCACATCTTCCCATACAAATGGCAGCTGGGCCATTCGAACTTGTACTACTGGGTTACCAAGTTGTTAATCTTCATGCCTTTTAAATTCAGGACAAAAAATCAAGTCATGTTGGACAAACCTCCAATCCACAAAATAACCACTATTTTTAAATTCAGAATATGTTCATTTAAAATTTCAAGTAAACATTAACAATAGAAATATCTACACACAAGAAAGAATATATTATTGTTTTAGATCGCGTTCAAATCCTAAAGCAGCCAAAGCTCAGCAACCAAGATAATTTTTCCCTTAATTATATTACATGACATAAAATTGAATTTCAAATACATTCCTATCTAAATTAACATCACTGCATTAGTTGGAATAATTGTAACAACCCGGCTGGTCGTTTTGAGAATTAACGCCCCAATCACCTATTAACTACTTCTCGTATCTATTCTCTGCTATTGTGAATTATCGGGATGATTCGTTTTGAGTTTCAAAGTATTTTGGGACACTTAGTCCCAAAATGAAATCTTATGTCTTAAAATTTGGACCGTAGTCAAAACAGTGTGAAGACGGCTATGGAATGGAATTCTGTCAATTTCGTTAGCTCCGTTTGTTGATTATGATCTTAGGAGCATGTTCGAATAATTTTTTTGAGGTATGTAGCTCATTTATACTTGAAATAGCAAAAGTCTAATTTTTGGAGTTTTTGATATCGAGGTCGAAATTCGATTTCGAAAGTTGAAGTAGGTCCGTAGTATTGAATATGACTTGTGTGAAATTTTTTTTGTCAATCGGACATGGTTTGGTAGGTTTCGGCATCGATTGTAGAATTTTAAAATTTCAAGTTTATTAAGTTTGGATTGGAGGGTGATTCGTGATTGTAGCGTTGTTTGATGTGATCTGAAGGCTCGACTATGTTTGTATGTTATTTTAGGATTGGTTGACATATTTGGTTGAGGTCCTGGGGGCCTCGGGTGAGTTTTGAATGCTTAACAGATCAGTTTGGGACTTATGCATTTTGCTGAAGTTTCAGCACCTGGTGTGTTGGCACATGCGCATTTTAGACCGCAGGTGTGGAGACGCAGAAGCGGATAAGGAGCTGTAGATGTAGAGTTGGGCCAGGTCAGCTGAGATCACATATATGACCTGGGGACCGCAAAAGCGGGCTCGCATAAGCGGCCCAGTGTCCGCAGATGAGGCCCCAGCTTAGTTAAGTTGATTTCGCACATGATTCTTCCGTAGGTGAGAGACCACAGATAAGAAGTGCAGAAGCAGAAATTGCTGGGCGGAAAAGAGTGAAATCGAGGGTTTTGAGTAAATAACTCCAAAAAAATTAATTGAGTGCTCGGTTGAAGACAAAATTTGGGGAGAGTTTTGGAGGAAGGTTGTGGGTAATGATTCCTAACTCCTTTTTTATTATTAACCATTAATCTAAGCTTAATTTCATCATTTAATTTGGGATTTGGGGTGAAAATTGGAAAATTTTGAGAAAAGTTCTTAGGCCGAATTTTTGGATTTTGGTCGAGATTTTGATATCGGATTTGAGTGAATTTGGTATGGTTAGACTCGTGAGTGAACAAGTGTTCATAATTTGTGACTTTTATCCGATTCCTAGACGTGGGACCGGGCATAATTTTGGGCATTTCCTATATTTTCTTGCCTTAGCTTTGTATTATTAGCTAAATTAGTTGCTTGTAGATATATTTACTATATGTAATTGATTTGATTAGATTTGGACCACCCGGAGTTGGGTACTCGTGGCAAGAGCGTGATTTCAGATTGATTTGAGCTTTGTTTGAGGTAATTGGCATTCCTAGCCTTGTATAAGGGAATGCCCCTTAGGGTTTGGTACTGTTTAATATATGAATGTCGTGTACGTGAAGTGACGAGTGCGTACATGGGATAATTGTTGAAAACCCCCATGTTCATTAAGTATATCTATGTTCTCCTTTAATTGAGCAAGCTCTAATATATGTAGTCACCCTGTTTAGCTAGGAAAGCATGCTATTGTGACTTGACTGTCTTAACTGCCAACCTGGACTCTGTGCAACATGTATAGAGTTAGAATTACATGTCTTCTTTGTTACTAATTTAAATCAAAAATGTAGATTTTCTTGCTGAAACTGTTGTTTACGTTGAATGAGTTGTGTATTTACTTTGAGACTATGGAACGGTAATCCGGAAGATCCTCCTGTACGTTTATGTTTGGGGCTATGGGACGGTATCATAGGAGATCCCCCTATACTGGATATTTACTTTGGGACTATGGAACGATATTCTGGAAAATCCCCCTGCACATTTATGTTTGGGACTACGGGATGGTATCCCGTGAGATCTTCTGTACATTTACGTTTGGGACTACGGGACGATACCCTGGGAGACCCCCTATAGCTATCTTTGTGTACTGAGTTGTTGTTTTTCTGTCATTTCATATTTGTTGGCTTTTAGTATTTATCTCTACTGCAATATTTCATATTTTTTAGGCTTGGCACTACTAGACCGAGGTTAGGCTTGGAACTTATTAGGTATCGCTATGGTATACACATAGCCATTCCCGCACATGTTTTTCATGTGCATATCCAGATATATCTTCCCAGATATATTTCCAGTGAGGTGAGGCGATCTTAGAGACTTCAAGGTATATCTGCAGCATCCGCAGGCCAAGAAGTCCGTAACAACCCGCCCGATCATTTTTAGAATTTATGCCCCGATAACCTATTCATTTCTTTCCTTGTGTTTATTTTTGCTATTTTTAATTCCCAGGATGTTGAATTTTGAGTTTCGGAGAGTCTTGAGATATTTAGTCCCTATATGAGAGCTTAAGTTTTGTAAATTTGGCCACAATCCGAACAGTGTGAAGACGACCTTTGAATGGGATTCCGATGGTTCTGTTAGATCCGCTGGGTGATTTCGGGCTGAGGGGCATGATCGGATTGAGTTTTGGAGGTCTAGCTAATTTAGGCTTCAAATTCCGAAAGATGGATTTTTGAAGTTTCCAATTCGATAGTGAGATTTTGTTCCGAGAGTCGGAATGAAATTTCGATACCGCAAGTGCGTAAAATGTGTCGTAGAAGCGAATTTTAATGACTTTAGGGATTTTCACAGATGCAGTCGATTCTCCACAAAAGCGGGACCGTAGGTGCGGTCCCTTGACAGCAGAAGCGGAATAACTGGGCAGAAAAGGGGACAGAACTGAGGGTTTGTTAAAAAAAATGGAAAAATTTATCTGGCGGCTCGGGATATGATATTTTGAGAGGTATTTTCACCTTGTGCTTTGGGTAAGTGATTCTTACTCATTTTGTATTGTTTTCCTCAAGTCAACGCTTAAATTCATCCTTTAAATTCGAATTTGGGGTGGAAAAATTGAAAGAAATTGGAAAAGTTCTTAGACCTAACAATTGAATTTGGGCTCCGATTTTGATGTCGGATTGGGATAATTTTGATATAAATGAACTCGTCAGAGTGTAAATTTTACCCGATACGGAGACGTGGGCCCGAGGGGCATTTTGATCATTTTACCTAATTTCACGTATTAGCTTAGAGTTTATTTGTAGAATCAGTTACGTGAAGTATTATTTACGCTATGCAATTGAATTGAATAGATTTGGGCCATTTGGCGCCGAATACTCATGGCAAGAACGTGGTTTCAGGTTAATTATTGAGTCGGTTCGAGGTAAGTGTCTTGCCTAACCTTGTGTGTTGACTCTCCCCTTAGAATTGATATTGTGACCATTGAAATGCCTTGTACGTGAGGTGACAAGTGCGTACTTGTGCTAATTTTTGAAAAATCATGCTTTCATAAAAATAGCCTTAATTGTGTTTTTTCCTTTCTTGCTTACATTACTTGGAATTTAAGTCTGTTGTTAGTCTAGAGAAGCATGTCTAATCAACTAAATTGCTCTATTTTCTTTAACTTCCTTATTTATATTACGTGAAGCATGCTAGGTTAGAATTATCTGTTTTGATTTGGTATGAAGTTGAGCTTCATTGAGTATTCCTTTTTTCTATTGTTGTATGTTTGTTTTGGGGCTATGGCAAGACATTCCCGGAGACCCCCTGAACGAATTTATGATTGAGCCGAGGTGCGGGATATCGAGAGATCCGTGGCACGTATATTGAAGATACCAAGAGATCCTCGGGATACTAAGAGATCCCTAGCATATATTGAGGACACCAAGAGATCCTCGGGATACCAAGAGATCCCTAATATATATTGAGGATACTAAGAGATCCTCGAGATACTGAGAGATCCCCAGTTATTAATATTGTGATTGTTTTGCCTCTGTATCAGTCGTAGTTATCTTTATACCCTGTGATACTCTCACTGCTACACTTATTTATACTTTTCTTATCTACACTCTTGAACTTAATATTTCTTAGCGGCTCCCCAGCCGCAGATGCGCCTCCACAGATGTGGGCCTCAGACCGCAGAAGCGGTTCCTTCCCTTTTGACTAATTCCGCAGATGTGGCCCTTCTTCTGCAGGTGCGGGACCGCAAATGCGGTCCCCTAACCACATATGTGAAAATTGCTGGGCAGTGAGCTTTATTTTTTTTTAATTGTAGAAAGATCTGCATTTGGTACTTGTTGAATAAATAGCTTGTCGCAAATTTAGCCACTGCCAAGCTCGTGTGCACATTAGTTCTTTGGTTTTGTTGATAAACCAATTTCCTGAGTATACACGCATTTGTATTGCCTTGCGTAACCACTTGATTTTTGCTTTTTTGCCAATAGGTGATCTTCAAATATTGCATTCCTTTGGCCCGTTGTTGAAGATGGTGTCCATTTTATATTTCATTTAAGCCTTGCACAAAAAGCTTTCTGTGAAACATATAATCTTTCCCTCTGAGGTTGTCCTCTCCATTCAACTTCCAGTTTCCTGCTTTAATGTGAATTGTTCCTTGGTTCATTGTTGAGTGTTTCGCATGTCTTTTGCTCAGCACTTTGAGCGTGAACACTCTAGTTGGATCCCATGCACCTTGAGAACCCCATTTCTTGGTATTTGCTCCCATGCTTTGATTAAAATAACAAAAGCAATAAAGCTCCCCTTGAGAACCCCATTTCTTGGCATTTGCTTCCATGGTTTGATTAAAATATGCTTGACATGCATCCAAGAACTTGAACCTATGCACCTCCAATGGTCTTAATTTAAAACTCCCCTTGTGCATGCCTTCCTTTTTAATCATGTTCCTTGATGTAAGCATCCATGTGTGATTTCCTTTTGTTCCTATAGAGCATCCCTCATCAATCCCATGTGCTTGCTTTGAAATCCATGCGTGGCTATGGCTAACAGTAGGTGTGCCTTGTATAAACAAGGCATTGTTTGTTACTATCCCACAGAAGGTCTTGCGATTAACCACTCTCCAGCACTTTGTTCCAGATATTACAATATTATTTCCAATTCTCCAGCACGTTTCTCCAGCAATTATTGTCGCTCGAGTTTAGATTTTATCGAAGAGCTGAAGCACTTGTGTTGTTGAACCATAGTGTAGTTATGTTGATGAACCATTGTGCATTGTATTTCAAGTCTTTGAATATGAGCATGTGCATCAAGCAGCATGCTTGTGAACCAGCACCTCGAAAGCGCGCCCCAATAGCTTCTATCGAGACAGGCGTGCACTAAAGAATTAAAAAGTTGCTTTGTTATTTCCAGCCTTTCCTCGATAACATGTGATCCCCAGCATGCTGGTGCTACATCCAAACCCCATTTTGAAATTGCAGTAGCATGTTGATCTGCAGGACCATGCCTTCCTCCATAATTCTTTTCCCACCTCCCTACTTGAAATGTATGCTTCGATCCAGGCCCTATTATAATATTCTTGTGCGGTTACCTTTTTCCCTTATCTTGTTCCCATTAATCCTTTTTCAACGTCCATAGAAAACACTTTCCCATGCTCAGCTGTTCTGCCAGATCACGTGCTCCCCATAGTTTGAATGTTGAGTTACAAGTTATTCTCAGCATTGGTTGTTTCCATTTGAAATCATTTCCTTTCCATCATCCTTCTTTGTCTATGTCTTGTTGCTCCTTTCTTGTGAATCTTCCTAGCATTTGACTCTCAATGTTGCCAGCTCCGACCTCTCCCTTTCTCTACAACCCAATAACGTGTTGTTGAACTCGTTTGTCCTACAGCCTAGTTGCATTATTTAGGATGAAAGTGGAGCAGCACATCTGACCCAAAGCACCCTTTGAACCCTTTGTTTGCAGCTGGTTCATTATCTTGCTTGTTTCTGATGTGCTTGTGTAAAATAGTATCCACTTCTAGTTTCACCACTTATTTGAATTGTTGCATATATCTACTTGTGCCTTCTATTGATTTCCATGTTTTGGATTTGATAGTTCCTTTATTTACTTGTTGGAGTGTTAGTCGAAATATAATCCCAATCACCAAACACCCATGGAACTCCTCTACTTATTTCTAAAGATGATCTGCACCCCACAGAAATTCTACGAAGAACCGTGATAACACCTGTTGCCATTCTATACATTATTTTAAACTTCCCCTGATGGACTGAGTAACATGTATTAATACCACAAACTGGAGAGTCATTAGAAAATAAAGTATATATGGCATAGTTGTACCTGCATACAAGAACAAACTGTTAGTGTAAAAAATGTATGCTATCATCTCCTCCCAAAAGATTTGACCATAGCATGTATACTGCTTTGCTTTTTCACCTTTGGTTCTACTGTTCAAACCTCCCAATACTACTACCATTCTCCTCCACCTTGTTATCCCTACCACGCTTATCTTCTCATCACATTTACACATAGACAAGGACATCGTGATTTATAGAAGACTTCCTCCTAGCATCTTGAGGTAAGTTATCCCACCTATTCTTAGTTTAATATTTGAGTTTTGGTAGATTAACGCATGAAAAATTAGTGAAATTCATTGGAATAGAGTAAAACCTAGGGTTTTGTTAAAAACCAAGATTTAACCACGGAATTGGTTATAGAATAGAGTAGAAATCATATATTTTTATCCTTATGTTATAAAGAACAACTTCCTTCAAAATATTTAGGAATCCGGGCACGTGGGAGGGGGTTGGATTATAGGAACCTTGAATTTAAGGTTTGGGAATTGGTTTAATAGTTGGAATATGATCTTTTAAGCATGTATTGATTATTTCTTACCCTATTTGAATAGTAGCGGAGCGTTCGGCTCCAAATTGGATGTTTAAGCGCATTCTTCAATCGGAATATAGACTTCGGAGCGAGGTGAGTCTCCTTTCTAACCTTGTAAGAGGGAATTGTCCCCATAGGTGAAATAATTGATTATGTGATCCTATTTGTGGGGTCTACGTACGCACGAGGTGACGAGAGTCCGTGCGTAGTTACTATTATGCTATTGTCCGGGTAGTTAGGACCCAAAGCATACTATACTTGAATTATTTACGAACTTATTGATAGCTTGAATTGCTTAAATCACATCGAATTAGTAAACGAATTTATAAATAGATAAAACTTCATTTTCTTAAATGGTTATAGAGGATTTGTTTTCATTGAATAATTACTCAGTGTGGACTTCTTGACTGACTATCTGTGTGTTTATTTATGGAACGGGCCGAACGCCTCGACAGATTAAATAGATGCATCTATAGGGGCGCCGTCGACCCTCGATAAGTGCACAGTTTACATTTCTATTGGAGTGGGCCGTCGACCTCGAAGTAATATGCGCATGCTTGCATTGCTTATCCTGAAACTTATTGAAGTTGATATTGCCTTTTTATGGCCGCTGTAAGCTAATAAAGATAACAAAAAGTAAATCTTGGAATTCCATTATTATTTGAGAAGGTGTTACCTGCTTTCTTGCTCTATGAGTTATAATTGCTAGATAAATCCATGTTATCCTCACCCCTTCACCACATTATTATTGGACCACTAATAATTGTCGAAGTTGACCATCTCGTCACTACTTCATTGATATTAGACGGGATACACATTGAGTACACGTTGTTTTCGTACTCATACTACACTTCTGTGCATTTTTTTTGCACAGGTATATGTAACTCTATTGGCTTAGTGGCATCACGGCATGGTTGGCACGGAGACTAGGTGAACTACATTTTCTCGAGGCGACCTACAGTCAACAGAGTCTCTTCAATAATCTGTATTGATTTTCTGTCCCATATTATGTTTCGGATAGTTGTTGTGATTTATTTATTTCTTAGAAATTGCTCATGCACTTGTGACACCGGGTTCTGGGATGGTTTTCGAAGTATTTTGTAATAACTGCCTCTCATTTAAAATTGCTTGAGAAATTTATCTTTTAAATTACTAGATTTTGAAGCAAAATTCTAGATTTCAAAAGTATTAAAATGAGAATTTGATTAAGTAATTTGGTTGGCTTGCCTGATATCAGTGTCCGGCATCATCGCGACCCTTGGTGTATGTTGGGTCTTGACGATATGGTATCAAAGCACTAGGTTCCCTTAGGTATCACAAGTCATGAGCATGTCTGGTAGAGTCTCGCGGATCTGTACGGAGACGTCTGTACTTATCATCGGGAGGCTACAGGGCTGTTAGGAGTACTTCCCTTCTTGATTCCTTATCGTGCGTTTTGATTCCTGTGAGGCTTATGCCTTTGTTTCTTTCCTACTCAATCTTTCGTGACGTGAAGCTCTTTCTATAAATCGATAATTGAAGGTTATGTCAATAAGAGATAAAGAGGACGGGTGAATTCCAGATTTGTGAAATAATGGCTTCATACTAAGTGGGAGTGTCCCACCGCTTATGATTGGGTTGCATGGTTAGCTACTTGCGAGGTTTCTGGGTATTAGCATATTGATGGGCTATTTCAGAGACGTGAAAAGACCATAAGTGGTAATTTTAGCAAAGGAATTATTGAAGGTAGACTATTGTTGGCCTTATTGGCCCATGTTTAGACTTGGGGAAAGATTTAGGATTTTTCTCTATATAGATGTGAGTTCCAAGGGACGTGGTTCGGCGGGTTCTTTGCCAAGAGGGTATTCGTGTGATAGAAGACTCATGGAGTTTATTATATTCGGGGCCAAGTCAGAGCGGGTGGCTCTCAACAATGGTCATAGTAAATTCACAAGATGAGGTGTGATGCCTAATGATTTCGAGCGTATAAGTATGGTTAAGAATCAAGCTTGTTAGTAGACTATGAGAAGAGGCACAAAATGTTCTGTGATGTTTTGGCTTGTGAGGTAGAAATTGGAGGTATGAAATGGTTCGTGGGATTTGAGACAATATGGTCTCGTGATTCAAGGTCACTCGGGATGAGTGCGGATAGAGTGTGGTAAGTGTTGAATGTAGTTGTCATTGTTTCTAAGGCAATCAGGGTAAATCGAAAGAGGATGGATTGGTTAGCCATAGTTTAGTTGGCATATTAGTGGTAGAGATCAGTTCCCTCAGCGTGATTAATTTATGCATGTGATTTATGGCGGTACGTGAGAGGCCTGTCGGCCACCGTAATTGATGTTATTCAGGAGTATTCTATTGTTATGGCATATTACGGGTGGGCTGATCTCAAAAAGTGTGGTGGATTAGACCACTACTTAAGGATTTGGATGTTCTACGGTTGTGAGTATTCACCTGTGTGTTTCTATGGTTCTCCTGAAGTGAGTTCAGTGAAAAACTTTGATGTGATGAAGTATTAATCTATTAGCAATTCTACAATTTTGATGAAGAATCATGTCCTATCGTATATCGGCGTGTTGGGTGCAGTGAGTGGTATGAAATTTGAAGTGAGGATCAAGGTGGCTGTTTGGTATTGGTAAGGATGTCATGAGCTCGGATGAGCAGGAAGGGATTTTCGATGTTTAAAGCAAGTTAGTATTGTCTGCAGCGTCGACGGAGATCGGTGTTCTGTGAGAAAGGCTTTGCATCCTGGTTAGATATTCTTGATCGCTTTTTAGCATTAGTACGACCGGTGGTTTGGACGTACGGACCTGTTATGTGTTTCAAAAGGTTGTGGGAGCGTGTCCTACAAGAAGATTGTATAACTGTGGCACGTAGTCACTCGATTGATTTAAGGTTTAAACCAAGTATGAGGATTGTGATAATATCATTAATTTGAGAATTTATGTCTGGAGGGCACTCTGTTTATGGGGTTGCGGACTGTGGAGGAATTCTGCGGTAATGATGGTTGTTCTTGTGTGTTATGAAAGAAAGGAGATTTATTATGGACCTTGGAAATGTTATTAGCCTAGTCAGTGCGATCAGAATTGGCTGGAGGTCAGTGGATGGATTCAAACGTGAATATCGGCTCTATATCAGGCAAACCGTGATCATTTCAATAATGCACTTCTTATGGGGGGATAGTCAGGGTGTAATTTCATTTTCAGATATTTCATATAGTGATACATTGCGCAGTATGAGTTGTGAAACGGCTGGAGAAAGTGCTTATGTGTTGAGGATCCGCGTCGAAATGATGTTATATGAGCCAAATGGCTCTTGAGATTCAGATTGTATATCGCACCTCATTTGTGCTTGAGTTTTGTAGCTTATAGCTCTATATTCCCCCTCAGGGATGGCATTATGCAATTAGTGTGCTTGTGACCGAAGTTCGATATTTTATTGTAATGAGCGAATTTAGCGCGATGTGTATCTCCTTATGTGAGATCTATGTGTGGATCGGGTGGAACGCCGTCATGGGTATGTTATTTGGATTGGGTTGCGCGCCGCAACAGTGTGATGCTGAGTATAGTTTTCTATATGCAATTTTTGTATGCCTTGCTTATGATTTTCTAAGGGAAGTCCGTACTAGTGTGTGAGTTAGGTAATTCCTCCCATAGTTCGTTTTCCTTTTGCATCGCGTTCGAATTGGTAGCCTATTGGCACATGGTAGTATTATATGAGATTTTTTATTATGCCTGGGGTGGCTTATTGCCTGAGCAGTTCGTACTGAGTGACACGAGATCATTGGATTTAGGATTCGTGCAATTTGATTATAGGGAATACCTTATGAAGTTAAGGCCATTGTTTGGTTCAGGCCATTGTTAATTCGGCAGTTGGTTATGAATTTCTATACATCTCTTCTGTGAGCACGTGATTTTTGCGCTAAGCAAATTATTCCCAAAAAATCCAAATAAAATGATTTCTTTATTATTTTACAATTTTTTGTGAATTTTGTTGAATTTTGTGTTAATTGTTGCATTTTATTTGTTCTTGATAATTCATAAGAAAATACAAAAATATGCATTTGCATTTAGGAATTTAATTTCACATATAGTATTAATTAGTATTAATTTGTTTTAAAAACAAAATAGGAAGAAAATAACAAAATAGTTCACTTTTTGCATTGTGAATTCGTCATGATATAGTTTTTAATTGATTTTAGGAATTAATTAGTTTAGCTTAGAAATATATTAGGACTTTATTTTAATTTTTTGCAAAATCAGAAAAATATTAAAATATATATATATAATGCAAAATAAAGAAAAAGATAAAAAAAGAAAACAAATTAAAAAAAAAAAAGAATGGTCTTAACAAAAGAATCATTTGGGGCAATTTTATTCAAATTTTCCTGGTCCAATTCATTTATACCCACCCAGTCCATTTTAATTCTCACCCGGTCCAGCCCCCTATATGCAAAACGACGTCGTTTTGACGTCGTTTAATTTGGATCGTCCATTCACCTTCATCCAACGGTCCCTACTGATTCCCCTTTAGACAAAACGACATCATTTTGGCATCAATCAATCCAGGCCGTCCATCACTCCAATCCAACGGCCAAGGTTTGGTATCAATATTATATAATATTGTCTGAAACCCTCAGAGACAATTTTCACCTTCCTCGTACCCTTCGTCTTCATCGCTCATCATCAGCCCTGTTCCGCCGCCGTGTTCTGCCGCCGGAAATCACCTCACGACGGCGGCCAACTTCCAATCACCCCCAAATTTTTACCATAGCATCTTCTCCATCTCCCCACTCCGAATCTACCATTGCTTTCTTCCAAATCCCAACCAAATGCTCCAAATCTGCAAAACCCAAGCCACCGCCATCGAACGCCGGACATTCAAATGGCCACCATAAAAATGCCATAGATGCACCTTCTTCTCCCCTTTCCAACCCCCATGGTCATTTCCCTCGAATCTTTCCCCATCTCGTCGAATAATCAATTTAATATTTCCAGCCAAAATACAAAGTATACCAAACAGTCCCAAATTAACACCCTCTGACCGCCTGAGCCTCTTCTACCCAACCCCCATACCCGTTTGCTTCGAATATGCTTGGAACTCCTCAAAAATTATTTTTTAAATTTTTTCGGTCAAGAACCCTAATTCAAATCTTTGTGATTTCGGACCGTAATATTACGCGTCAAGAATCTTTGGAAGATTCAAGCATTAAATGGCTGGCCGGAGTTTGCTTTATCAGTATGTTTTCTTTTCAATTTTTATTTACTTTTCATGAGTTTCAGGTTTTCGATTAGTTTAATTAATGATCTTAGTCAATTTTGTTTCATTCGTTTTTCTGTGCTAATTTTAGTTCATTTCTATTAGTCTAGGTATAATTTTATTACTCGTTTAAATCAATTCTGTTTTTATAGTTTTTAATTTCCAGTATAGTTTTTATTTTCTGATTTGATGCTTGAGTATCTTCCTAGTTGTTTGTTTGTTTGTTTGTTTACTTTTAGCTCATTGTTGATTTTTGCTAAGTTCAAATTTGATTTTAGTTTAATTCTTTAGGATTTGTTCTATTAATCCTGGATTTGATACTTGTTAATTCTTCTATGTTTAGTTTGATTTTGCTTCTTTTAAGATTTAGATATTAGCTTGCCTTTATTTAGTTTAGTAACCAGAAATTCCTTTAGTTTAGTAATTGGTTTTAATTAGTTAAAGTTTAGTTTGTTTGGTTATACCTGATTTAGATTAAATATGGGTTAACCTTAGTAAGATTTTAGCTAGGGTAAAGGGATTGGGGTCAGTTGTCATTAGTCTATAAATTTCAGACTGGTGGAAGGGCAGTTTGGGCATAGAAAAGGGTAGTTTAATTAGAATTGGTAAATTCAAAGAAAAGGCAAGGGTATTTCAGGGATTTAAAGGGAATAGGAACCTGATAGAATCTTTTAGAACACTCCAAAATAGGACTTAAGTGTACATTTCAGGAAGTTTAAAACATTACTTGGATAACAAGTCACAAAGTTAGGGTCTAGTAGTCATTTTCTGAAAATTAAAAGAGGGAAAAATTGGGTTAAAGCTTCCAAAACTTTCTGCCCTATTATGGCTTATAAAAGGCAACCCCAATGCCTTCACTAACAAGTTTTGGGGGACCCTCTAAAAAATTCAAAATTTTCCACTCCCCTGAAAATTCCCAAAGTATAAACATCCTTGAAAATTCCCAAGTCTTTTCCAGCCATGCAATTTCCCCCGAAACCTCTCCCTGATTTGCGGACCTGATTTTGAAATTTAAGCATTCAAAAACTGGAAAACACTAGAAAACCTTTAAAAAACTAAAAAAAAAAACTTTAGGAATTACTGTTCCATTAGAGATTTCCAGTTAGTTTAGAATTTCAATCTCTGAACTGCATCATTTTAGTCTTAATTTGTTAGCTGATATATTATGGTAGTGTTTGGGTATGTTTCGTAGGGATTTGTGTCTAATCAAGGCTATTTTGGGTTGATTTTGCTAAGCTGTTGGTTCCGGGGTTAATCCTAGAATTGGTGCTGGGTCTGTTTGAGTTTTTGCAAAGTGTATTTGGTTCACTATTGGTTTTAATCATCTCTGACTGAGTCCTGGGCTAATTGAGTACTGATCTGTTGCTGAGGCCTGCTGTATAAACTGTTGCTGATACTCTCTTCTTCTTCTTACATTTCACATCCAGGTACATGTCTCAAATCCCTCTTGATGTAGCTTTGGAATGGAAATGGAATAAAATGAAGCTCTGCTTCCTGATACATTGTTCATTTGATTGTTGACTGTCCATAGTCGAAAAGAGCCAGTGATATATGTTTCGTCTAATGTAGATACGAATACTGCAATGTATCAATTAGGACCGTTTGGGATATATTCTGTAATCAAATTGGATAGACTAGGTGTATATATTGTTAGACTGATTGAACTTATAGTCTGCTATTAGCCTTGGTAACTCCATGTGTAATTAATCTTTAGGCATTCGAACTAGACTTGATAATTCCATGTGTAATCTGAGGTTGATTGATAATTCCAGGGTAATTAGATTGCAGATCTTATGCGGGTTTATTTTTAGCATTTATATCATAGTTTTATGGCAATTGAAGTCCAGGAGATGTTTAAAATAATGTTAACTTTCCACATCTAGAAGGATAGACATTAATAGGTGAACTTAGTGAGTTATAGTCGCATTCAAAACGAGCAATTCATTTGATATAATTACACATGTCTGAGCAAAAATTGGTATTGACGTTGGGGCTCACTATGAGCCCATTCCAGTTATGTTTTAATAATCTGCGGCCAAATTACGGGCCAGCCATCCAGAGGCCCATCTCGGGCAATTTGTGTATTCCAATCTCATAAGCTGATAGCCTACAGGCTTGGGCCAAAGTTTCAAGGCCCAAAACATGCTGAAGTCAAAAAATTCTTTAAATTATATTAGGAACATGGGGATTAATTTGCAAATGTAAATTTGGGTTTCAAATTAGGTAGCGGGTTCAAATTAAAAGGGTTTTTCCTTTTGTTTGAATTCGAACTTGAATTTGAGGTTTGAATTTATAAATGTAATTTAATTAACCTTTATAGAGACAAATAATAAATGGAAAAATCGTAGTTGCTTTAGGTTGGCCTTTAATAAAAAATGAGATGAGCCTCGCCGAACAAAACACAAAATTGCGGGGCCCTCATTAACTGTCTATATAAAATTACTTAGAACTTGGAGTGTGCCGTTTAGCAAATCTCACGGCCCTTCGCAAAGTTAAAAGACGTTAGTCACTTTAGGCGCGTTTTTAAAGATTACCTTCCTAAACTCGGGTGTGCATTTCATGCAACCCAAATCCAAATCCCGAAATGTTGAATAAAATGTGTCGAGGATCCGGGTGCATTTCATGTGACGTGATCCAAAAACATGTTTTAAACGACATTCAATTTCCTAAATATTATTAATTAAAAGCGGTAAATAATTTCAAAATTGCACTATAGGGTGACATGTATAAAAAATCAGATTTTTTGCCATTTGTAATAATTTAAGCGACCGTTCTAGAACCACGAGATCCGGGGGTGCCTAACACCTTCCCTCGGGTCCTAACACTGTTTATTTTTCTTAATTTTCACTCATTTAGAAAGTCGGTCAACATGCAAAGCCGAGCAAATAAATGCGCAAGTAGCACGTAAGATGCATCAGGATGGTCAATTCATTTCAGGTCACCTGTCCTAGACAGACCCAACCCCCGTGTTGAGTCTCCTAAGTCAAATACACATGATGCAAACAAGTGTCCTACTAGGGATCCGGCATGAGTTTTTGTTCTTCTAGGTTTAATCTTAGGTTTATTGGTCTAGACCTGGCTTACCCAAGCGGACAACTCGAGCCGAGGGGGAGGCAGCGTACCGGGGATACAGAAGCTTCGCCGGCTTAGCAACTTATCCAAACCTCGTTCTAAATTGGGAAAGACTCAAAATAGAATAGAAGCTACATGAAGTGCACCCTTCTCCATGATGTAGAAGACTCAGAGAGAGAGGAGGGGATTCGCGATAGTTTATATATACAATTTCAGCAAATATTAAAGCGGTAAAACATTTAGCACATATAGCATGGAACATGTAAAAAAATCAGATAAAATCAAATATAATAATTGCACTAAGCTCGAATTCTTGAACCCCTGAACCGAAATTCTGGGTTCGTTTCCCCAGAAGAGTCGCCGGAGCGGTCACACCTCCTTTTTTACACACCCGCCCCGAAAGGTGAATGTATAAGGGAGTTTTTCTATTTAAAGTGACATTATTCGGAATGAGATTATTTATTCGTTTCAGAGTCGCCACTTGGGATAGGATTGGCTTTTGGTGTCCCAAGTCACCGGTTTAACTTAAATCCCAATTCGAGCAAAATTGTCGACTTCCCAATTGGAGTCTGCGAACCACAAATCTGATTTTTGGGATATGCGCACGAAGACAATTTCCGGGTGCATTTCATGTGAACTCACACCTACCTTAGAGGAGATTGCGGGATATGCGGGCCTCCACGGGAACCTTCGAGGCAGATACCCACTGGCACCACGACCAATAACCCTTCATAGGTTTTTGGATTTGCTGAACATTAGCCGGGATATTCAAGACCCGCATTTGGCAGAAGGGTGCTGTGCATTGTATTCCTATATCACCGGTATGGTAACCCAAATGGTTTTGAGGAGCCCAACACCGGCTTGACATATGCCGGAAATAAAGACAAATGGGAAACTCGACGAGGATTAGCCTTTATGGTGGCCTTTTTAGGAGTGGTGTTTTGTCCGAGAAAAGATGGCCACATAGACCTTGGCCTGGTAGGGATGCTAGATGTTGCCACGAAAAAACCTACTAGCGCAGTGGTGCCTCTGATTGTAGCAGAAATGTACCGAGCTCTGACAAAATGTCACGAAGGCGAGAAATTCTTTCAAGCTTGCAATTTGCTCTTACAGTTATGGATGCAAGAAGTCACCGCACAGGCTATATGAACTACGGTTTAACCGGGTTGAGTTGTATTGCAGAATTTCGAACCCGGGTGACAGGTATTGAGTTCCCTGAAAGTACTGAGGCCTGGTCATCATGCTTAAGATCCTTGACCGTAGATAAAGTTGAATGGGCTTATGGTTGGTTTCCCGCTACTGAAGTTATATACACATCAGCAGAGGTCCCCTATATTCTTTTGATGGGTATCCGAAGCATACAACCTATGCTCCTTACCGAGTTTTGCGACAATTTGTATGATTCCAAACAGTGCATAATGATGAAGACCTGAGTGAGCAAGTCATTGAGTTGGGCCCTAAGGCTGCATTTCCTGAAGGTAGAATCCGAAAAATATGGAATGAGTGCCGGTTCCTTGAGCCAAAAACCATAATACAAGACAAAGCTAGAGGCGAGGTAGATCCCAAGTACCTGACATGGTTTGGCAAAAGATTTCAAATCCCAGAAAGACCCGCTAAAAGACCGCACGTGCAACAATTAGCGGATGGGGTCCAAGTTCAATGGGATTGGCAAGCAAATGAGAAGGAGTACCGAGCTAAAATAGGAGAGTTAGAGCAACAGGTCCAGGACCTCCAATTCGATAAAAGTGTACAGGCTACAACCGACGAGGGCGATAAAAAGAAATTAGCTCAGGAGAACAAAGCGCTCAAAGCCCAAATTAAGCAAATGAAAATGGATGCCCGGAATCAAGAAAGAAGTCTATCTGATGAGAGGTTAATCAAAGGGTTAAGGAAATAAATTTCGGACTGCCAAGAAGAACTAGAAAAATCCGAGGGAAATATGGAAAGACTTCAGGCGCAGGGGGCCAAAAAGACTGAGGAGAGAGCCCAGTTTGTGCAGCAAATGAGAAGAAACTACGAGGGGACCATCGCTAAGATGAAGAGAAAAATGAATACTATGGAAGAAAAGACAGCCCAGCGCGATAAAGAATTCCGATTCGAGATGAACCAGTGCCATATGTTAATTACAGAGATGGAAAAGGAAATTAAACTGCAACAAGATTTGCACTTCCAGGACACACAGGTGCTAGAGGCTCGTACACAACAAATAAGCCGACTCCTCCAAGAAAAGGGCAGAATCAGAGAAAGGATCAGAAACATTGCCCATTATATTGTCATGAAATGTTAGGCTGGCGAGCGAATGGGTCGTACTGCGTCCTTTGCCTCAGTGATGATATTTGTTCGCCAAGTCACGAATGATTTAGATCAGTTACAAAGGGGTCTCGCACGCAGGCCGCGACAATGCCAAACAATGCTCTGCGGGCCCCAGGATTTGAAGCATTGATGTACTCTTAGTTAATTGAGTCTGTATTTTTGCTTTTGAGTTTATTTTTGTAATTTCCTTTTGCAAGAAAAGAAAAACAAGTAGTCTATGTAGCTTTTGTAACCGCAATTGTTATTAATGAAAAATCGAAAATTCCCAAAAAATTGTTTTCTTATTTTTGCATTTATTTGCAAGAACTACGCTTGGTCTGATTCATGCGGGGCCATGATACGTAGGCAATCTACATAAGATTCGACCGTAATCCTAGGAAAAAGAGAAAAAGAGAAATATGAGGGAAATAAATGAAAGGAAAAATAAGAGAGAGAAAGATACACAAAACAAGAAAATAAGGCATTGAGAGAAAAACCTTGGCCAAAGAAAAGAAAAAGCAAAAAATGAAAAAAAAAGGAAGCAGGAAAAGAAAATGAAAGAAAAAACAAAAAAAAAGAGAAAGAAAAGAAAAGGAATAAGAAGAAAAGCCGGGATGACGCATGCAACCGATGCAAACATGTAGATATTCATAGGTGCATCACACTCCAATGCGCAGTTACCTATCTGTTACTTGTTTCATACTAACCGTTTGCTGCTGTCAATTCCAACTGAGTATTTTAGAAACCGATTTTGGTTTGTGGTAAACTTCCCTCGCATCGATACTTCACAAGATCCAAAGGAAAAACAGAGATGTCATCGGAAATGACCTTGCCTGCAGTACCCATACCTGAAGATAGCCCAATCTCTGAGATCCCAGCCTCTGAATCCTATACATCTGAAGAAAATCAGATCCTGCGCTTGAGCCTGATGGAAATGTGGGATGCTTGGAATAACGGGAAGGATATCCCAAGCACTATCCCCGGATTACCAGAGCTGTTCCCTAGATCTGGAGGAGCTACCACGGTCCTTATCAGCCACCCAAATATTCCTCTAGGGCAACCTACCATGACTGCTAACTTTTTCGGAACACCCTTTGAGGATCACCCCCAGGTGTTCCCATCTGGAATTGCTCCCAACATCTTTACAGCTCCACCATCTTCTGCAACTACCCAACCATCAATACCAAAACATGTTTTTGACCCTTCGGTCTTCACATTTCAGAATCCAGTTTTTCAGGCCGACCCTCCTCACTATCCTCAATATACCTACTCTCGGCCACCATATGAGATCACACCGGGGCAGGACAAAACCCTTAAAGCCCAAGAGCATGATGAAATGACAAAAAGAATGAGGAGTTTAGAGTAAAGTCTGAAAAATATGCAATGACTAAGCGGACAGAAGAGTGTTTCTTACAATGATTTGTGCATGTTCCCTCATGTGCATCTGCCTATGGGTATCAAAATGCCAAAGTTCGAAAAGTATGATGGACATGGCGATCCCATTGCTCACCTCAAAAAGTATTGTAATCAATTGCGCGGAGTTGGTGGAAAAGAAGAGTTATTAATGGCTTACTTTGGAGAAAGCTTAGTACGCATAGCATCGGAATGGTACATGGATCAGGACATATCTCGATGGCATATCTGGGATGACCTTGCCCGAGATTTTGTCCCACCATTTAGTACAATATAGACATTGCACCAGACAGGAACTCCTTGGCAAACCTAAAGAAAAAGCTCTCAGAGAGTTTCCGCGAATATGCAATCAAATGGCGTGAACAGGCGTCAAAAGTGAAGCCTCCAATGGATGAGGTTGAAATGGTTACTGTCTTCCTACAGGCTCAGGAGGCAGATTATTTTCAAAACATGATGTCCGCTATGGGTAAGCCTTTTGCAGAGGCAATAAAGATCGGAAAAATGGTAGAGAGTGGACTAAAAACGGGCTGAATTTTGAGCCAGTCAGCCATAAGGGCAACCTCCCAAGCCATCCAAGGCGGGTCTGGAGGAATGGCTAAGGGCAAGAAGAAAGAAGAAACAGTGATGGCAGCATCAGGCGGAAGAAGGTATCGGGCTCCTAGACCGATGTTCTCAGAAAGAGCCCCTCAGCACTATTACCCTCCCACAGATGTGACTTATACTCCTCCACCATATGCGGTAATGAATGCTCAACCTTTCGGCTGCCCGCAACCACAAGCTAACCGAAACCCACCTCTGTTCCAAAGAAACCAGCCACCTTACCAAAACCAATATAACCCCCGACCACCACAAAATAACTTCCTCCCGCGAGAACCACTTAGACGACAAACTTTTACACCAATCGGTGAACCCTACTCCACCTTGTTCCCTAAGCTTGTCCAGATGTATTTGCTGCAACCCATACCCCTGAAAGGGCAAAATCTAAAATCACCATCATATAAGTGGGGTGTCAGGTGTGCATACCATTCAGGGGCAGAGGGTCATCATACTAATGACTGTTGGACATTGAAAAAGGTTGTGGAAGATTTAATCGAACAAGGGAAAATAGTGTTGAGGGATGAAAAAGTCCCAAACATTACCACTAACCCTTTGCCCGCTCACAATAACGGGCCGATAATTGGTATGATTTGTGAAGACCGAGACTTTGACCCTGCTCTAAAAGCCATAATTGCTATTGCCAATGCTGAAAAGAAACCCAAGGTAGCTATGAAATAGGGAAATAAAGAAAAGAAGGATAAAGCTGTCAACATTGAGCCTGAAGAGAGAACTGAGACAAAATCAAAGTCGGTGCCTCCTAAACACGAGATTCTTTATGTGCCGCAAGGTCATCAAGAGAAACCACTAGTTGTGAGCACTCCGAGAAAGTGTGAAGTGAAGAAGGGTACGCAGATGTTTGTGCTGAAAGGGGCCTATGTGGCGTGGGGGACAATCAAACCGCCTCGGCTGAGTGAGCCAGTGGTTATTGGACGCGCACCACAAAAGCCCATGACTGACCCCTCTGCAGTGCCGTGGAACTACCAACAAACAGTGGTCACATACAAAGGCAAGGAAATTTCAGGAGAATTGCCAGAAATAGTCCATGCTGAAAAATATTCAAATATACAAGAGATAAACAGCCACATACGAAAGCGTTTTCCATTTAAGAAGCCAGTAAGCGCTGAAGAAGCAGAGAAGTTTTTTCAAAAGATGAAAATATTAGACTATGAAACAGTAGACCAATTGAGGAAGTGTCCTGAGCAAGTGTCACTGCTGTCACAAGTGACCAAATCTGCGGAACATCAGAAGATCCTCATGAAAACTCTGAACGAAGCATATGAGCCTGCCGAGACTTCGGTGGCACAACTTGAAAGGATAAGAGAAAGATTCTTCGCTATCAACCATCACTCCTTTAGTAAAAGTGATTTACCTCCAAAAGGAGCTGCCCATAATAAAGCCTTGCACCTGACAGTCAAATGTGAAGGTTATTACGTTAAGGGGGTCATGGTGGAAGGAGGCTCATGGGTCGACATATGCCTACTCTCCACTTTGCAAGGAATGGAAATAGGGACGGGAAGGATTCGTCCAAATAATTTTTGCGTGAGATCCTTCGATGGGATTAAAAGAGTTACCATTGGTGAAATTGATTTGATACTGACCATAGGCCCGGTAGATTTTGAGGTGACCTTCCAAGTGCTGGACATGGATACATCTTACAATCTTCTTCTGGGAAGGCGCCTTAGATCCATGTCGCAGGAGTTGTACCCTCAACCCTCCACCAGATGGTGAAATTTGAGCATGAAGATCAAGAGACCGTGGTCCACGGGGAAGGTGAGCAGTCCATATATCGTGACCCATCTATCCCATGCCTGGAAGTGAGGGAGGGAAGTGAGCATATTGTCTATCAAGCCTTCGAAATCATGGTAACCGATCAGTATGAGGAAGGACATCCATGCCCCAGCCTTTTTTATCCAATGCTTCGATCATGGTAGCCAAAGAAATGATTAAACATGGTTTCAAACGAGGAAAAGGGTTGGGAAAAGCATTGCAAGGAATAGCTGAACCAGTAACACTACCTGCAGCCAAGAAGTATTTCGGGATAGGCTTCCACCCTACCCTAGATGATGAGAAATGGGCTAATAAAAGAAAGAAAGATGGATGGATTTTCCCGCAACCACTGCCACATCTCCATGAGACCTTTGTCAAGCCCAAGTACGACATAGAAGAGAATGATAAGGTGTTCACGGCTGATAAAATAGAAGATATTTGTGGAGCTATGAGGCAAATGCTTTATGAAACCAATATGGGCCAGCCAGGGGAAGGGATTAGCACCGCTGAGGTGCTCTACATGGGACCAGATGCCAAACTCCAAAATTAGAAGGCTACGCCTTTTCCGATCAGGCGGGAGTCCCGGTAGACTAGCCTTGTCACCTTTACTGCATCTCGGGTTATTTCAGGGTGTAACTCGGATGTTTCTTTTAGTTTCTTGTCTTTTGAATTCATGAATGTAAACCCTGTTATCTTCCTAAAATTCCAATAAATGAAATCAATATTTCATCGTCCATTTTTTTCTTTAGTCTCTCTGATTTTGTTATTTTTCCCGTTTATCTTTTCTTTTCAGTTATAATAATGCAGCTTTAAATACAATGACATGTTTGCGGACTTCAGGCCCCGACTCAAACACGCTGTCTAACTGTGAAATAATGAATCAAGAACCGGAATATGATGAACAAGAGGCTTTTAGGGAAATAAATCGAGAATTGGAACAATTTGAGAATAAACCTAAGCCAAATCTGAATGACACTGAACCGGTTAATTTAGGAACTACTGAAGAAATAAGGGAAACAAAAATAAGCATTCATGCAGATGAGAAAACTCGAGATCCAATAATCCAACTCTTGGTTGAGTTTAAAGATGTGTATGCTTGGTCGTATGACGATATGCCAGGACTGAGTATGGATCTAGTGGTGCACAAACTGCCGATTTACCCTGATTGTCCTCTAGTACAACAAAAGCAAAGAAGGTTTAAAACCGATATCAGAGATAAGATCAAAGAAGAAATCATAAAACAGTTGAAAGCAGGGGTAATCTGGGTAGTCCGATATACTACATGGTTAGTCAATATGGTTCCTGTGTCGAAGAAAGATGGGAAGACCCGGGTGTGTGTGGACTACAGAGATTTGAATAGGGTAAGTCCCAAAGATAATTTTCCGCTACCCGACATCCACATCCTTGTTGATAACTGCACCAAACATGAAATACATTCCTTTGTAGATTGTTACGCAGGATATCACCAAGTGTTGATGGATGAAGAAGATGCTGAGAAGACAGCTTTCACCACACCCTGGGGCACTTACTGCTATCGGGTCATGCCATTTGGGCTGAAGAATGCTGGGGTAACCTATATGAGAGCTATGACCGCCATTTTTCATGACATTATGCACCAAGAGATAGAGGTGTATGTGGATGACGTAATCATCAAGTCCCGAACTCAGAATGGCCATGTTCGAGTTTTGAGAAAGTTCTTCGAGCGGCTACGCAAGTATGATTTGAAGCTGAATCCAGCTAAATGTGCCTTCGGAGTTCCATCAGGGAAGCTCTTAGGTTTCATAGTCATAGAAGAGGGATCGAGATAGATCCAACAAAGATAAAAGCTATTCGAGATCTACCCCCTCCAAAAACTAAGAAGGACGTGATGAGTTTACTGGTTAGGTTGAATTATATTAGTCGGTTCATTGATCAACTAACTACCACGTGTGAGCCCATATTCAAACTGTTAAAGAAAGATGCAACAATCAAATGGACACCCGAATGTCAAGAGGCTTTCCACAAGATCAAGGAATATCTGTTAAATCCGCCGGTGTTGGTCCTACCTGAGCCAGAGCGACCTCTTTTCTTGTATTTGACGGTGTTTGAAAATTCTTTTGGTTGCGTTCTGGGGCAACACGATATAACCGGCAAGAAAGAGCAGGCAATATACTATCTGAGTAAGAAGTTCACTAGCTACGATGTCAAGTATACTTTGTTGGAAAGAACATGCTGTGCTCTGACATGGGTTGTTCAGAAGTTGAGACACTATTTGCAAGACCACACTACCTACCTGATAACCAGGTTGGATCCTTTAAAGTACATATTCCATAAACCGATGCCCACTGGGAGACTGGCAAAATGGCAAATCCTGCTCACTAAATTCAATATAATCTATGTTACTCGCACGACAATGAAAGCCCAGGTATTAGCAGATCATTTAGCAGAAAACGCGGTTGATGAAGAGTACCAACCATTGAATACGTACTTCCCAGATGAAGAAGTTAATTCAGTAGAACCTATCTCTGAAAACACTCGTGCTTGGAAAATGTTCTTTGACAGAGCGATAAACGCAAGAGGTGTAGGCATTGGAGAAATCTTGATATCACCTAATGGTCAGTATTATCCAGCTACAACTAGACTCTGATTCTTCTGCACTAATAACACAGCTGAATATGAAGCCTACATCATGGGCATAAATATGGCAATCGACCAGAATGTGGAAGACTTATTGATCATGGGGGACTCCGATTTGATTATCCAGCAAGCACAAGGGGAGTGGGAGACTCGAGACATTAAGCTCATCCCGTACCGGCAACACGTGGAAGATCTCACTAAACGGTTCAAGTCAATAGAGTTCAGGTACATTCCTCGATGCCACAATGAACTAGCTAACGCACTCGCCACTTTAGCTTCAATGCTGCCTTAACCAGGCAATGCTCATATTGATCCACTGGAAATTCAAATCAAAGAAAGGCATAGTTATTGTAATACGGTTGAGGTGGAACCCAGCATTCAGCCTTGGTATCATGATATCAAAAGATTTCTGAAAACACAAGAGTACCCCGAGCAAGCCACTGGGGACCAGAAGAGAACCATTAGACGACATGCATGTGGTTTCTTTTTAAGCGGTGATGTTTTGTACAAAAGGACTCCGGACCTCAACTTGCTAAGATGCGTTGATGCCGAATAAGCTGGAAGAATTATGCATGAGGTGCACACAGGGGTGTGCGGACCCCATATGAACGGATATGTTTTGGTAAAGAAAATCTTGCAAGCAGGATATTATTGGATAACCATGGAGAAGGATTGCTTCAGCTTCGTTCGAAAGTGTCATCAATGCCAGGTGCACGGTGATTCGATTCATGCACCTCCAATGGAGCTTCATCTAATGTCAGCACCTTAGTCGTTTATTGCCTGGGGTATAGACATCATTGGGCCAGTCGAGCCGAAAGCTTCAAATGGGCATAGATTCATATTGGTTGCAATTGATTATTTCACAAAATGGGTTGAGGCCATCACTCTGAAGTCAGTCACCAAGAAAGCTGTGGTAGATTTTGTACATTCTAATCTCATTTGTCGCTTTGGTATTCCTGCAACTATCATTACCGACAATGCGGAAAACTTAAATAGTCGTTTGATGGGAGAGGTATGTGAACAATTCAAGATAACGCACAAAAACTCTACCCCTTACCGGCCAAAAGCCAATGGTGCCGTCGAAGCAGCAAATAAAAACATTAAGAAAATTTTGAGAAAGATGATTCAAAACTCTAGGCAATGGAATGAAAAGCTTCCTTTTGCATTACTCGGATATTGCACCACAGTGCGTACATCAATCGGAGCCACCCACACTTGTTGGTTTATGAAATCGAAGCAGTCATACCTGCAGAAGTAGAAATCCCTTCGCTTCGTATAATCGTTGAAGCAGAAATCGAGGACAGTGAATGGGTTAAAACCTGGCTAGAGCAATTGTGACTAATTGATGAAAAATGGATGACCGCTGTGTGCCACGGGCAGTTGTACCAACAAAGAATGGCCCGCGCATATAACAAGAAAGTACATCCCAGGAACTTTTAAGTGTGACAGCTTGTCCTCAGACGCATTTTCCCTCATCACCAAGAAGCAAAAGGAAAATTTTCTCCCAATTGGAAAGGTCCATACATAATCCGAAATATTTTGCCAAAAGGAGCATTGTATCTAGGAGACATTGAAGGAAATGATCCTGAAACAGTAGCCAATGCGGATGCAGTAAAATGGTACTATGTCTAGACCTCCTGGGATGATGGTTTTTGTGCAATTGAGATGACGAAGGCTTTCTTTTCCGCTACTCAAAACACTATCAATCCTTCGTAAACCCTTTGAGCTGGTTCCATTTCTTTGATTACCCCATTTAGAACTCAGAAGTACGAAAAGCAAAAATAAAAAAAACAAAACAAAAACAACAAAAAACAAAATTATCTGCCTGAACTACGTCTGACTTGATCCCGAAAGGGTACGTAGGCAGCCTCTCCCTGAGATTCAGTCACACCAAAACAAAAATTCCAATTACCCCTAAAAATTGAAACAGGGGCAGATGATATTATGGTTCGATCCTGAATCCTCCGAAATGGTTCCAAAGTTGCAGTACCACCCAAAATCATTTTACCCAAAGACCTTGTCCAAGCCCTTCCGATCAATTGGCAAAGGCAGGGAAGTGGAAAACATCATCGTTGGAATCTGATACAACTCAAATTGAGAGAAATAAAATGAGAGAGTCTTATCGGTGAAAACCTTCGGGCACCATAAGGCGATGGTGAGTAGAGAAACTAAAAATGAGAGAGTCCGCTTAGTGAAAACTTGCAAAGAGTACTATCGAGCGACGGTGAGAAGAGAAATAAGAGAGGTCGATTGGCAAAAACCCGAAAAGGGCACTGTCGGCCAAAAAGAAGACATCTCATCACTAAAAGAGTTCTGGCAAGGTTCCCTGGTTTATGAAATGCGTGTCAATGGGTTCACGAGAAGGTGGAAAGTTTGTGTGGGTCGGATGTCCAGTCCAAGAAGCAAGTCATGTTCATTTGAAGCTAGCATGCACATCCCCGATTAGTCCTTCTTTTCCTCCGAAAGGGACGCTTCTCTTTAAACCCATTCGCTTGCATTTTGTATATTTCTTCCTTGAATCCCTTTTGGTTTAACACTGATTCCGAAATTACTACAATGAAAGGTGGCAAGATTGGTTCTATCAGGCTCTGCCTGGTCAGTGTCAAAGAAAATGCCCAGCCTCAGCGAGTGCGTCAGGCCAATTCCGACTGACCATAGTGTTTGATGTTCTCAAAGCAAAAACATCTGAAATGAAAGAAAGTCAAAGACAAAGGTCTCAAAGGCAGAATAAAGTGAAAAGGACAGAGCCCACACGTACGAGTCATAATGAAACCCTGAGAGTTGAACCCGTTCGGTTTGAAAAGAGATTCACCTTCAAGGACAACAAGCAGCAAAGTTCTCAACAGAAAAGGGGCTGGGATCAAGCAAATAGGATGATCAAGGCCACAAAACCAACCACCGTTTCAAACTAACAAATTGTTCTTTGTTGAAAACAGGTGCAATCAAAGCAACCATGCAAGAATGTAGGTGCAATCCAAAAGAAATGAAATACGCAAGCGCTGAAACAGCTTTGTAACAAGGAACCGATCAAAAGGAAGTTCTCCCCTGAATTCTTTCATGCTTTTTTCCAAATAAAATGGAAAATATATAAAACAAGAGAAAAAGAAGAAGAAGAAAGAAATGAAAAGGAGAACCCTAAAAGAAAAACAAATCATGGTAGCATAGGACCCTATGCCTTAACCATCCCGCCATAACCCGAGGATCTCCCTAGCATAACACAAGGAGCTTTTTCTTTCTAAATCCCGGCATAACCCGAGAATCTCCCCGGCATAACCCAAAGACCATTTTCTTTTATCCCGGCATAACCCGAGTATCTCCCAGGCATAACCCTAGGAGCTTTTTCTTTCCAAATCCCGGCATAGCCCGAGGACCGCCTTGGCATAACCCAAGGACCATTTTTTTTATCCTGGCATAACCCGCGGACCTCCCTGGCATAACCCTGGGAGCTTTCTCTTTCTAAACCCTGGCATAACCCGAGGACATCCCTAGCATAACCCTAGGAGATTTTTCTTTCCAAATCCCGGCATAACCCGAGGACTGCCTTGGCATAACCCAAGGACCACTTTTTTATCCCGGCATAACCCGTGGACCTCTCTGGCATAACCCTAGGAGCTTTCTCTTTCTAAACCACGGCATAACCCGAGGACCTCCCTGGAGTAACCCTAGGACCTTTCTCTTTCCAAAGTCCCGGCATAACCCAAGACCCTTTTTCTTGTCCGGCATAACCCGGTCATATTCTAGCATAACCTGGATTCGTTCATAGATACACAATCCTGATTTAATTGCTTAGATATGTGTCACAACTAACTCACAAAATTTTCCTAGTAAAAACTGGGGCAGAAAATTTCGTTCGTTTGTTTTAGTATTTTTAGCAGGTCGATCTCAAAACACAAGGTGCGAGATGACCAATGGAATAAATCTCAAATTCAGAATCAAGAAAAGAAGAAAAAGAACAAAAGAAATGAATTCAAACATGAAGCAAGTAAAGGTGCGGATTGCTCAAAACCTGATTGAAGTCATAAGCTCCGCTGATCCTATCTTGACCCAACGCTGCATATAGAAGTAAACACCTACAACTTACGAGCATCAATATTCTGATCAGAGTCCACATCAAAATCAGCCAAGACTCAAGATCAAGCTTCAAGAGAATCATAGATAGGAATCTTGTAACTCATAGTTGATAGACATAGCTAGCTTAGCTTTGATTTTCCTTTCGGTGTAATAAGGAGGTCAGCAAGTAGTAGCAGCAGCAATAGCAGTGACAATCATAGCTCCTGGTAGTCCCAGCTACCAAACCTTCTAGAACTACACTGACTTGATTCCTGTTTTGCCCAGGATATGTAGGCAACCTCTGAAGCAGCATGCGGTCAACTCTTTCAAAAAATGCTTCACACGGAATATGCGAACGGGCAAAAATCGCTCATTTCCGCTCACTTGTCTTTGCACGAAAACTCTTCGTGTTTCCGGGCAAAGAGGGGCAGCTGTGAGCACGTGATTTTTGCCCTAAGCAAATTATTCCCAAAAATTCCAAATAAAATAATTTCTTTATTATTTTATAATTTTTTTTGAATTTCGTGTTAATTGTTGCATTTTTATTTGTGCATGATAATTCATAAGAAAATACAAAAATATGCATTTGCATTTAGGGATTTAATTTCACATATAGTATTAATTTTTTTTAAAAATAAAATAGGAAGAAAATAACAAAATAGTTCACTTTTTGCATTGTGAATTCGTCATGAAATAGTTTTTTATTAATTTTAGGAATTAATTAGTTTAGCTTAGAAATATATTAGGACTTTATTTTAATTTTTTGCAAAATCATAAAAATAATAATAAAATATATATGTAAAATGCAAAATAAATAAAAAGATAAAAAAAGAAAACAAATTAAAAAAAAGTATGGTCTTAACAAAAGAACAATTTGGGCCAATTTTATTCAAATTTTCCTGGCCCAATTCATTTATACCCGCCCAGTCCATTTTAATTCTCACCCGGTCTAGCCCCTATATGTAAAACGACATCGTTTTGACGTCGTTTAATCTGGATCGTCCATTCACCTTCATCCAACGGCCCCTACTGATTCCCCTATAGACAAACCGACGTCGTTTTGGCATCAATCAATCCAGGCCGTCCATCACTCCTATCCAACGGCCAAGGTTTGGTATTAATATAAGATAATATTGTCTGAAACCCTCAGAGACAATTTTTACCTTCCTCGTACCCTTCGTCTTCATCGCTCATCATCAGCCCTGTAACACCGACGTGTTCCGCCGCCGGAAATCGCCTCACGATGACGGCCAACTTCCAATCACCCCCAAATTTTTACCATAGCATCTTCTCTGTCTCCCCACTCCGAATCCACCATTGCTTTCTTCCAAATCCCAACCAAATGCTCCAAATCTGCAAAACCCTAGCCACCGCCGGCAAACGCCGGACATTCCAATGGATACTATAAAAACACCATAGATGCTCCTTCTTCTCCCTTTCCAACCCCTATGGTCATTTCCCTCGAATCTTCCCCCATCTCGTCGAATAATCAATTGAATATTTCCGGCCAAAACACAAAGTATGCCAAACAGTCCCAAATTAATACCCTGTGATCGCATGTGCCTCTTCTACCCAACCCCCATACCCGTTTGCTTCGAATCTGCCTGGAACTCCTCAAAAATCATTTTATAAAATTTTCCTGCCAAGAACCCTAATTCAAATCTTTGTGAGTTCGGACCGTAAAATCCATAATCATGTATTTTCTTTTGAAAACACATGATTAGGGATGTTACGCGTCAGGAATCTTTGGAAGACTCAAGCATTAAATGGCTGGCCGGAGTTTGCTTTATCAGTAAGTTTTCTTTTCAATTTTTATTTACTTCTCATGAGTTTCAGGTTTTCGATTAGTTTAATTAGTGATCTTAGTCAATTTTGTTTTATTTGTTTTTTTGTGCTAATTTTAGTTCATTTCTGTTAGTCTATGTATAATTTTATTACTCGTTTAAATCAATTCTGTTTTTATAGTGTTTAATTTCCAGGATAGTTTTCATTTTCTTATTTGATGCTTGAGTATCTTCCTAGTTGTTTGTTTAGATTTTAGCTCATTGTTAATTTTTGCTAAGTTCAAATTTGATTTTAGTTTAATTCTTTAGGATTTGTTCTATTAATCCTGGATTTGATACTTGTTAATTGTTCTATGTTTAGTTTGATTTTGTTTCTTTTAAGTTTTAGATATTAGCTTGCCTTTATTTAGTTTAGTAACCAGAAATTCCTTTAGTTTAGTAATTGGTTTTAATTAGTTTAAGTTTAGTTTGTTTGGTTATAGCTGATTTAGATTAAATAGGGGTTAACCTTAGTAAGAATTTAGCTAGGGTAAAGGGATTGGGGTCAGTTGGCATTAGTCTGTAAATTTCAGACTGGTGGAAGGGCAGTTTGGGCATAGGAAAGGGTAGTTTAATTAGAATTGGTAAATTCAAAGATAATGCAAGGGTATTTCAGGGATTTAAAGGGAATAGGAACCTGATAGAATCTTCTAGAACATTCCAAAATAGGACTTAAGTGTACATTTCAGGAAGTTTAAAACATTACTTGGATAACAAGTCACAAAGTTAGGGTCTAGTAGTCATTTTCTGAAAATTAAAAGAGGGAAAAATTGTGTTAAAGCTTCCGGAACTTTCTGCCCTATTATGGCCTATAAAAAGCAACCCCAATGCCTTCACTAACAAGTTTTGGGGGACCCTTTAAAAAATTTAAAATTTTTCCACTCCCCTGAAAATTCCCAAAATTTACGCATCCTTGAAAATTCCTAAGACTTTTCCAGCCATGTAATTTCCCCCTAAACCTCTCCCTGATTTCCAGACTTTATTTTGAAATTTAATCATTCAAAAACTCAAAAACAATAGAAAACCTCTAAAAAACTAAAAAAAAGCTTCAGGAAATACTATTCCATTGGAGATTTGCAGTTAGTTTAGAATTTCAATCTCTGAACTGCATCATTTTAGTCTTAATTTGTTAGCTGATATATTCTGGTAGTGTTTGGGTATGTTTCGAAGGGATTTGGGTCTAATCAAGGCTATTTTGGGTTGATTTTGCTAAGCTGTTGGTTCCCGAGTTAATCCTAGAATTGGTGCTGGGTCTGTTTGAGTTTTTGCAAAGTGTATTTGGTTCACTATTGGTTTTAATCATCTCTGACTGAGTCCTGGGCTAATTGAGTACTGATCTGTTGCTGAGGCCCGCTGTATAAACTGTTGCTGATACTCTCTTCTTCTTCTTACATTTCACATCCGGGTACATGTCTCAAATTCTTCTTGATGTAGCTTTGGAATGGAAATGGAATAAAATGAAGCTCTGCTTCCTGATACATTGTTCATTTGATTGTTGACTGTCTATAGTCGAAAAGATCCAGTGATATATGTTTCGTCTAATGTAGATACTAACGCTGCAGTGTATCAATCAGGACTGTTTGGGATATATTCTGTAATCAAATTGGATAGACTAGGTGTATAGATTGTTAGACTGATTGAACTTATAGGCTGCTATTAGCCTTGGTAACTCCATGTGTAATTAATCTTCAGGCATTCGAACTAGACTTGATAATTCCATGTGTAATCTGAGGTTGATTGATAATTCCAGGGTAATTAGATTGCAGATCTTATGCGGGTTTATTTTTAGCATTTATATCATAGTTTTATGGCAATTGAAGTCCAGGAGATGTTTAAAATAATGTTAACTTTCCACATCTAGAAGGATAGACATTAATAGGTGAACTTATTGAGTTATAGTCGCATTCAAAACCAGCAATTCATTTTATATAATTACACATGTCTGAGCAAAAATTGGTATTGACGTTGGGGCTCACTATGAGCCCATTCCTATTATGTTTTCATAATCTGCGGCCAAATTACGGGCCAGCCATCCAGAGGCCCATCTCGCGCAATTTGTGTATTCCAAACTCATAAGCTGATAACCTACAACCTAGGTCCAAAGTTTCAAGGCCCAAAACATGCTGAAGTCAAAAAATTCTTTAAATTATATTAGGAACATGGGGGTTAAGCAAATGTAAATTTGGGTTTCAAATTAGGCAGCGTGTTCAAATTAAAAGGGTTTTCCCTTTTGTTTGAATTCGGACTTGAATTTGAGGTTTGAATTTATAAATGTAAATTAATTAACCTTTATAGAGACAAATAAAAAATGGAAGAATCGTAGTTGCTTTAGGTTGGCCATTAATAAAAAATGAGATGAGCCGCGCCGAACAAAACCCAAAATTGCGAGGCCCTCATTAACTGTCTATATAAAATTGCTTAGAACTTGGATCGCGCCATTTAGCAAATCTCACGGCCCTTCGCAAAGTTAAAAGACGTTAGTCACTTTAGGCGCATTTTTAGAAACTACCTTCCAAAAATTGGGTGTTCATTTGATGCGACCCAAATCCAAATCCCGAAACGTTGAATAAAATATATTTTAAACGATGTTCAATTTCCTAAAAATTATTAATTAAAAGCGGTAAATAATTTCAAAATTGCACTATAGGGTGACATGTATAAAAAGATTAGATTTTTAGCCATTTGTAATAATTTAAGTGACTGTGCTAGAACCACGGGATCCGGGGGTGCCTAACACCATCCCTCAGGTCAACAGAATTCCTTATTCAGAATTTCTGGTTCGCAGACTCCAATTGGGAAGTCGACAATTTTTCTCGATTTGGGATTTAAGTTAAACCGGTAACTTGGGACACCAAAAGCCAATCCTATCCCAAGTGGCGACTCTGAAATTAATAAATAATCTCATTTCGAATAATGTCACTTTAAATGGAAAAACTCCCTTATACATTCACCTTTCGGGGCGGGTGTGTAAAAAAGGAGGTGTGACATCATCCATAGTGGCGATATTATAAGACCTGGAGCAAGGCCTAAGTAGGTCATAAGGTGCAATGGGAGCCTCAGATTCGTGGAATTTCAGTCAACTTAATCAGGGAATGTCACTGTGGTTTTTTGAGTAAAGTGATGCAGGGTGTGAACTCAGCAAAATTCTGCAGTCATGTTTGGGCACATCGTATAGTGACTGATGTGAGGAGCATATGTTGGAAACGAGCCTAGCATAGATTTTCGAATGTTGGAATTGGACTCTAAATCTTATTTGCGTGAATAAAAGGAAATATCTAAAGAATTGATCAATCTAATGTGCTCAACTGAGTTGTGGTAGCACGGGAAGGTGCGTGAGTTATTAAATAGTAATTTCAGACTACTGCAATGCAGATCTCAGCACGTTCGAGGACGAATGAATGTTTAAATGAGAGAGAATGTAACGACCCGACCGGTCATTTTGAGCTCTAGCATGTTGTTCAGCAGTCAGTGGCTATGAACAGCTTCATTTCAAGTATTATGACTCGTTTGCGTGGTCGGAATTATGTTTCGGGAAGCTCAGAGTTGATTTGGAAAGAAGATTCTTATTTCGAAAGCTTAAAGTTGAAAGAATTAACTAGGATTTGGAATTTTTAGTAAACGACATCGGAATTGGGATCTGAAGGTTCAGCAGGTTCATGATTTTGGACTTGGGCGTATGCCCGGATCGGTTTTGGATGACCCGGTATCATTTTGGCGTCTATTATGGAAAGTGGCATTTTGAAAAAAAATTCATAATTTTGGGTTGAAGTGCATTTCAGCGATATCAATGTCCATTTGGGATTTTGAGCCTGGGAGCAGCTCCGTATGGTGATTCTGGAGTTGGGAGCATGATCAGAAGTGAATTCGGAGGTCCGTAGGTCATTTTGGAGCACTTTGGCTAAAGATTATTTGAAGGTTTTTGAGAAGTCTGACCGGAAGTGGAATTTTTTTATATCGGGGTCATAATCTGATTCCGAAAGTTGTAGTAGGTCCGTAATGTCGAATATGACTTGTGTGCAAAATTTGAGGTCAATCGGACGTGATTTGATAGGTTTAAACATCGAAAATAGAAGTTTGAAATTCTAAAGTTCATTAAGTTTGGATTGGAGGTCGATTCATGATTTTAGTGTTGTTTGATGTGATTGGAGGCCTCGAGCAAGTCCGTAACGTGTTTTGGGATTGATTGGTAGGTTTAGTTGAGGTCTTGAGGGCCTCGGGTGGATTCTGGGTGGTTAACGGATCAAATTTGGAATTTTAAGAACTGTTGAAGCATCTACTTCTGTCATAACCACACCTGTGGTTGGTTGACTGCAGGTGCGAGACTGCAGAAGTGGTCATATCCTCGCAGAGGCGGCCCAACACCACAGATGCGGCCCTAAATCCGTAGAAGCCGAACTGCAGAAGTGGTGGCCCTATTTGCAGAAGTGTCACAAGGCCAGGCAGCCAAGACCGCAGATGCGACCCTAAATAAGGAGAAGTGGTGGGCCTATTCGCAGAAACGGCCCAAGGCGAGGCAGCCAAGACCATAGATGCGGCCCCAAATCTGCAGAATCGGTGGGCCTGTTCGCAGAAGCGCCCTCTACCGCAGAAGCGTTGAGCCTATTCGCAGAAGCGGCCCAAGGCCTGGCAGCCAAGACCGCAGATGTGGCCCTAAAATCACAAAATCGGTGGGCCTATTCACTGAAGCGGCCCAACGCCAGACAGCCAAGACCGCAGATGCGGCCCTAAAATCGTAGAAGCGGTGGTCCTATTCGCAGAAGGGCCCTAGACCGCAGAAGCAGTCTCCCTTCCATAGAAGCGTGGTCGCAGTTGCGGCCCAGGATCCGCATAAGCGGAAATCACAGGAGGCAGTGGGCTTCAATTATTCGGGCTCTAGGCCATTTTTCCTCATTTTTCAATCTTTTCATGGACGATTTTAAGAGCTTTTGAGAGAAGACTTCCACCTAGCATCCTGAGGTAAGTTATCCCACCTATTCTTAGTTTAATATTTGAGTTTTGGGTAGATTAACGCATGCAAAATTAGTGAAGTTCATGGGAATATAGTAAAACCTAGGGTTTTGTTAAAAAAAACAAGATTTAACTACAGAATTGGTTATAGAATGGAATATAAATCATATATTTTTATCCTTATGTTATAAAGAACAACTTCATTCGAAAAATTTCGGAATCCGGGCACGTGGGCCAGGGTCGGAATATATGAACCTTGAATTTAAGGTTGGGGAATAGGTTTAATAGTTGGAATATGAACTTTTAAGCATGTAATGACTAGTTCTTACCCTATTTGAATAGTTGTGTATCGTTCGACTCCAAATTGGAGGTTTGAGCGCATTCTTGAATCAAAATATAGGCTTCGGAGTGAGGTGAGTATCCTTTCTAACCTTGTAATAGGGAATTGTCCCCATAAGTGAAATAATTGATTATGTGCTCCTATTTGTGGGGGCTATGTATGCACGAGGTGACGAGAGTCCGTGCGTAGCTACTATTATGCTATTGTACGGGTAGTTAGGACCCAAAAGTATGCTATACTTGGATTATTTACGAACTTATTGATAGCTTGAATTGCTTAAATCACATCGAATTAGTAAATGAATTTCTAAACAGATAAAACTTAATTTTCTTAAATGGTTAAAGAGGATTTGTTTTCATTGGATAATAACTCCGTGTGGAGTTCTTGACTGACTGTTTGTGTGTTTATTTATGGAACGGGCCAAACACCTCGGCAGATTAAATAGATGCATCTATAAGGGTACCGTCTAGACTCGACAAGTGCACAGTTTACATTTCTGTTGGAGCGGGCCGTCAACCTCGGTATAATATACGCATGCTTGCATTGCTTATCCAGAAACTTATTGAAGTTAATATTGCCTTTTTATGGCCACTATAAACTAATAAAGATAACGAAGAGTAAATCTTGGTATTCCATTATTATTTGAGATGGTGTTACCTGTTTTCTTGCACTATGAGTTATAATTGCTAGATAAATCCATGTTATCCTCACCCCTTCACCATATTATTATTATACCACTAGTAAGTGTCGAAGTTGACCATCCCGTCTCTACTTCTTCGAGATTAGACGGGATAATCATTGAGCACATGTTGTTTTCGTACTCGTTCTACACTTCTGTGTATTTTTGTCGCACATCTATATGTAACTCTAGGTATCGTGACATGGTTGACACGAAGACTAGGTGAGCTGCATTTTCTCGAGGCCACCCGCATTCAGCAGAGTCTCTTCAATTATCTATATTTATTTTATGTCCCGTATTGTGTTCCTGACAGTTGTTGTAATTTATTTAATTTCTTAAAAATTGCTCATGCACTTGTGACACCGGGATCTGGGATCGTTTTGGAAGTATTTTGTAATAACTACCTATCATTTAAAATTGATTGAGAAATTTATCTTTTGAATTACTAAATTTTGAAAGAAAATCCTAGATTTCAAAAGTATTAAAACGAGAATTTGATTAAGTAATTTGGTTGGCTTGCCTTACAGCGGTGTCTGGCGCTATCGCGACACACAGTGGATTTTGGGTCATGAGACCAACTAATTGTATTAAATCAGAACTGACAAGAAGTAAAAAGCAAATACCAATGATAACAAGGATAATGCAAGAGAAAGCTAAAAAGAAAGAGAATGAGATTACTGAAATAATTGTTTTTAAAATTTATGCTTCGATCCACTATTAATTTCTTTTTCTATATTTATTTCTGCTATGTTGAATATCCGGGATGTTCGGTTTTGAGTTTTGGAGAGTTTTGGGACACTTAGTCCCTAAATGAGTGCTTAAATGTTGAAAATTTGACCGTAGTTGGAACAGTGTGAAGACGGCCTTGGAATGGGATTCCGATGGTTCCGTTAGCTCTATTGGGTGATTTCGGTCTTAGGGGCGGGATCGGATTGTGTCTTGGAGGTTCATAGCTAATTTACGCTTGAAATGCCGAAAGATGGTTTTTTCAAGTTTCCGGTTCAATAGTGAAATTTTGATCCGAGGGTCGGAATGGAATTTCGGAAGTTGGAGTAGCTCCATAATGTTTAGTGTGTGCAACATTTCAGGTCATTCGGATGAGGTTTGGTAGAATTTTTGATCAAAAGCGTAAATTTTGAGTTTTTGAAATTCATAGGCTTGAATTCGATGTAAAATTGGTGTTTCGATGTTATTTTAGGTTTTTTAAGGATTGGTATAAGTTTGGGAAGTGGTATTAGACTTATTTATGTTTTTGGTTGATGTCCTGGGGCCTCGAGATGATTTTGGATGGTTGACGAAAGGATTTTTGGAGTTTGGAGTTGCAGCTTAGCTGCTGGTACCTGTCATAACTACACTTGCGGTTTGGGTCCAGCAGGTGCGGAGTAGCAGAAGTGGCCTTTCAACCGCAAAAGCGAAATTGGGGAGTCCAGCAGGAGCCGCAGGTGTGAGAAGGATATCGGACCTGCGATACCGCAGGTGAGGAAAACATGTCGCAGAAGCTAATTTTTTGGACGTTAGTAAGTACCGCAAATGCGGTCGATTATCCGCAGAAGCAGGACCGCAGGTGCGGTCCCATGACCGCATAAGCGGAATAACTAGGCAGAAAAGGGGACAAAATCGATGGTCTATTCAAAACTTGGAAAAATTGATTTGGGAGCTTGGGATAGGCGATTTTGAGACGGATTTTCACCTAGGTGATTTGGGTAAGTGATTCTTACTAGTTTGTGATTGTCTTCGACGGATCTATGCTTATATTCATCCTTTAAATTCGAATTTGGGGTGGAAAAATTGAAGAAAAGTTGGAAAAGTTCTTAGTCCTAACAATTGAATTTGGATCACGATTTTGATGTTGGATTGGGATAATTTTGATATAAATAAACTCGTGAGAGTGTGAGAATTCTATAAATGTAAATTTTACCCAATTTCGAGACGTGGGCCCGAGGGGCATTTTGGTCATTTGTAGAATTAGTTACTTGAAGTATTATTTACATTATACAATTGATTTGAATAGATTTGGGCCATTTGGAATCGAATACTCCTGGAAAGAACGTGGTTTCGAGTTGATTTTGAGCTGGTTCGAGGTAAGTGACTTGCCTACCCTTGTGTGGGGGACCTTCCCCTTAGGATTGGTATATTTATTAATTGAAATGCCTTGTACGTAAGGTGACGAGTGCATACTTGTGCTAATTGTTGAAAAATCAGGTTTCCATTAAGTACCTAGGATTGTGTTTTCCTTTTCTGACTACATTACTTGCAAGTTAAGCCTGTTATTAGCTTAGGGAAGCATGAATATTTGATTTAACTGCTTATTTGTTCTACTGCCCTACTTGAATTATGTGCAGCATGCTAGGTTAGGAATACCTGCTTCACCTTGGTGTGAAATTGATTGAATTGAGTTCTTCTTTCTGTTGTGTATTTACTTTGGGACTACAGGACGACTACAGGACGATATCCCGGGAGCTACGCTATATGTTTACTTTGGGATTATGGAGTTGCATTCTGGGATATCCCCCTGCACTTTTACATTAGGACTACGAGATATCACCTGGTAGATTCCCTCGGTATTGAGTATTTATATTTGGAACTACGGATGTGGTATTCCGGTAGATCCCTGCGTATTTATGAGTTGGACTATAGGATGCACCCGGGAGATCCGCTGGATATTTATATTTGGGGACTGCAGGATATTACTTCTGCATTGAGCTGTATTTGTTTACCGTGAATTCTTGTTTCTGTTTCAGTTGTCGTTATCCGTTATGTCCTACGTTACTCTTATTGCTGTACTCCTTTATAATGCTCTGTTCTACACTATCGGACTTTATATTTTTATTTAACCTTAGTAGGGCCCTGACCTTCATCCTCACTACCCGACCGAGGTTAGGCTTCGTATTACTGAGTACGACTGTGGTGTAATCATGCCCTTCCTGCGCATGTTTTTTATATGCGGATCAAGGTACCTATCACAACCCCAAACCGGACTAGTCATGATGGCGCCTCTCATGAAGACAAGGCCAACCGGCACAACAACCATATTAACCCTCTAATCATTAAGAGTCATTTTCAAGACATTAACTAAACAATATTTCATAATATAAGTCTGAATGATCAGTGCGAAAATAACGTACAAGCCTGACATCGGAGTGTCACTAGTCATGAGCATCTACCAAATCTACCAAGGTCTGAATACAACAAAAAGCAGTAAAATGTACTAAGTATAGAAATAAAAAAGAGTAGAAGGAAGCGGTGCTGCAAACGTCGTGCAGCCACCTTGCTATCTCTGAGGACTTTGCATCTGAGCAACCAACACTCGCTACCGGGTTCCGAAATACCTGAATCTGCACACGTGCAGGGGGTAATGTGAGTACTCCGACCCAGTAAGTAATAAGAGTAAATATATACTAAGCGGTAGGAAACAATGAACCCACATTTATGTTAAACTTAATAAACACAAAATCTACTAAATCAAAATACGAGTCAATCGCCTCTTTTAAAATCCAGCTTTTGGTAAATATCGTTTCAAATGCCTTCCGACAAATTTAGTAGGGGTTCAACATCATTTTTAATAAAAGAGCTGAAAACCATAATAGGCCCTCGGGCAAAACATAGTTCGTAAACAGCCCCTCTGGCAAAACAGGTGTCATAAACACCTCCTCACAAGAAAATCTCAGTGGAAATAACAAAAACCAAATCAGTGATTAACTTCTGAACATCTCATAAACCCCAGCTTAAATGAAAGTTGTTTTAAAAACATTTATCTAACATTTTTTATGGTGGTTCAGTATAAAGATGAGTGAAAACAATCATTAAATCAACATATTCGATAGAAACTCACTCTAAAGAGAAGTGAAAATCAATAAGTTCATAATCAAGTCCCTCAGACAAACATCAGTCATGTGCATGCATATATCTATCGCCCCTCGGGCTAGCCTCCCAGCTTCTCGTGACTCAACTCTTACGAATCAACGCTCATACTCAATAGCTACCATATAGTAACTACTGCATCATGCAGCTCGATGCACGTATCGCTATGGCATGCAGACCGATACATATATATAGTTGACTACGCTCACTGGGGGTGTGCAGACATCGGAGAGGCTCCTATAGCCCAACCGCTATATCGTTGCGCCCCTGCAGCCCGATCCAAATGAGTATCGCTGCGGCATGCAGCCCGATCCATATATATATATATATATATATATATATATATATATATATATATGCTGTGGCATGCAGCCCTATCCATAGATATATAATCCTCACAGTCAGGCCCTTGGCCTCTCTCAGTCATTAACCTCACCATTAGAATCTCTGTCTATCTTAGTCATCAACCTCACGATCACACCCTCGGTCTATCTCGTCAACTCATGATCACTCGGATCATCAGTAAAATAGGGAACTCAGCCCAAACAGTTTACACATTTTAAAGAAATATAGTGATAAAACCAGATTTTAAACAATAAAAAGGTAAAACATGACTGAGGATACGCTTTCAAACACATAGAGTGAGGAAAAATAGTAAAAATGCCCTTAAGGATCTCAACAGGTCGGCACAAGGCCGCAAGTATGTCATACATCCCAAAAATTTAATATAAGTCTCTAGAATATGGAATATCATAAGATTTTCAAATCAAGTACGCGACATAACATTCGTACAGGACGGACCAAGTCAGAATCCCCAACGGTGCACAACTCCCCACTCGTCATCTAGCATGTGCGTCACCTCAAAGTAACACAATGATGTGTAATCCGGTGTTTCAAACTCTCAGGAGAGTTTTTACAATCATTGCATACTTCGATCCGGTACAAACTCTAGCCCGCGATGCCTTCACCCACATGAATCGCTCTCCGAATGCTCCAAATCTAGCCACAATCAGTACATCATCATTAAAATATGCAAAGGGAACAAAGCCCACTCAAAAATATCCAATTTACATAAAAAATCCCGAAATTGCTCAAACCCGTCCCTGGGTGCACGTTTCGGAATCCGATAAAATTAACATCAATGGAATCCTTATCCTCACACGAGTATATACATATCAAGAACATCAAAATCGGAGTCCAAATGACCCTTCAAATCCTCATTTAAAGTCTCTTAATCTCAAGCCCTAATTCGTCAATTTTTGGCTTAGATTCCATGATTCACTAGGTGGAATTCACATTAAAATCGAGTTTTAAGTCCAAGAATCTTACCTCCAAGTGATTCCCCTTGAATCCCTCTTCAATCTCCTTCTAAAAGCTTCCAAAAATGACCAACAATGGAGGAACTTAGCCTTAAATTCACGGAGATGAGCTTTTAAAACATTCTGCCCAGCTCCCATTTTTACTTAATCGCGATCGCGGGATACCAATCACGATCGCGAAGCACATCCCATAATTCACTCTACGCGATCGCATGTATTCTGACGCAAACGCGATTTCCAAAATCTTCCAACTAAGCGATCGCGAATGAGGCCGCGCGACCGTAATACACAAAAACATAAGGCTATGCGATCACAGCCATATCTACGCGAACGCGAAGAGCAACTTGGATGCCCCGTAAAATAACTCTACGCGATCGCGAGCCTCCTCACGTGATCGCGATGAAGAAAAACCTGCAATAGAACTGAATCCAAAATCTGCAACTTTTAATTTACAAATTTGATCAATTTAACCAACAGAAACTCACCCGAGGCCCCCGGGACCTCAACAAAAGGCACTAACATAACCTAAACATCATTCAAACTTGTTCCAACCTTCGGAACACTCAAAAAAATCATTAAAACACCGAATCTCATTGGACTCAAGCCTAAGAATTTCAAGAACTTCCAAATTACATTTTTGATAAAAAAACCCAACCAAACCATGTTCGAATAACCTGAAATTTTGTACACACGTCTCAAATGACATGACGAAACTACTGCAACTTCCATAATTTCATTCCGACCTAAATATCAAGATTTCATATATCAACCAGAAAATGCCAAAATCTCAATTTCGCTAATTCAAGACTAAGCCTTCCACGGACCTCCAAAATGCATTCCGATCACGCTCCTAAGTCCAAAATCACCTAACGGAGCTAACCAAATCATAAAAATTTCATTCCGAGATCATATATAAACAAGTCAAATCTTGGTCAAACCTTTCAAATTTCAAGCTTCAACTGAGAACTGTTTTCTTCCAAATTCATTCTGATTACCCTAAAAACCAAAACCAACGATTTACATAAGTCATAATACATCACACAGGGCAATTCATGCCTGAAAACTGGCGAACAAAGTGCAAAAGCTCAAAGCAACCGGTCAGGTCGTTACATTCTCCCGCACAAGCATATGTTCGTCAGCGAACGTACCCAGAGTTGTTCTAAAAGTCAACCAATTACTGAATAACCTTACCATGCATATACCCGAGGGTGATCCCGTGTCACCCTGTCTTATATAGGTTCGGTGCCACAATGTAACTGAGATTTTTACAATCCAACCTAGCCTATAAACCTTAGAACCATATTTTCTCTTCTGAAATCATCCACAAGATCCGAATCTCACATCGATACTCTGAATAAGCCCGGACAAGCTGTATTAACCCATACCCGCAACCTCAGGTGCAATTATATGTCATACCACATAACTCAAACACATGCAGCGATAACTTCCATTTACAACAGTTGTACGCAAGAACCGAATACCAGTAGAAAACCTCTTATCAACTAAAGTTTCATTCCAACACTTTCACATACTGCCATTGATAATATGAAACATGCAATAAGCCATAACTATTTCATTAAGCAACTTCTTCCTTTGCAAAGACCATAGCAAATTTCTAAGCCGAACCTCCATATTATCCTTCCAACACGCAAAATATTGAATCTGATTGTATTCTTTAATAAAACCAACGATCTCATCTAATTCCACACACTAATATGGTGACATGACACATCAATGTAGGCCAAAGCCACAACTTGCATAATACGCGTACCAATAAGCAATGGTCAGAACATACCTAAATCATGAAAATGACTCAAACGAAAGAGTTGTACCTCAAGCTCACCAGCACTGCCACAACGCAAGGCTGAGAACCCTTCACACACCATCAAAATAGAACACATGAATCTAACCTACAAGGTCATATCTCCACATAGCTTCACTGCAAATGCGCGATCCCATCCAAACACTGCTCCACATGAAACACCTCAAGTCACTATGCTCAAAATCGACAACTATGCACAGTATGATGTCTAAAACCCAAGCAATCATCATAACCACTACGAAGCAATTGACATACATTCGACATACCCAAAGGACATAACCAACACGCGATCCACCGAGCAATACCTAGTACTTTTCCTGCTCGAATTCAACTATGACACCACAATGAAACCGCACCATATGTGCCTATAACCCGCAGCCACTAACGACTTGCAACACGGAAGGATAACGCATAGATTTCCTCGATTACTAATAGCTCAAAAACAACCGAATCAACACATCCCTCATCAATAGTAACTCGAAGTCAAAAAGTCATCTCGATGAAGAACATACATCCATATATGTCTACCAATTAACCAAACATCATCTCTAATCAACCACAACAAATAAATAATCCTTCGAAGGTTCATAATGAATGAATCATAGAACATACTAACATCTGACTAGCTTACCCACATTTTGTCATCCACAACCATGAGTTAACCCGTACATGAGAACTCCCAGTCTCCAAGTGCATAAAGCATACGAATTATCATATATGATCCCAACCGCCACTCGCACATATCACACTCCTCTAGTACTCCGTCATTCCACTAGAGATACTCTAAAATTATTCTGTGCCGTCAAGCAAACACGAATATCAACAACCGATCTGACAAGAAGTGTTGCAATACTACTGAAGTACCATCAACTTAATCACATTGCCTTTTCCTGAAACACACGCCCTCGTCATATCACCTCAATTGGCATTACCATTTACTTAATCATCTAAAGATCATTTCCCAAATCATCTGAAGCTCATTTCTCTAATTACCTTAACTGCCCGTGCTGCCTAAGCATTCAAGACCTTCCTTTCAAATCTGAACCATGACCTTACACATGCCAATCTCGATCCTACACAGCATAACATATGAACCGTACCATCCTAGGATAACCACAAGAACTTTGTATCCCTTCCGAGCCACAAGAAACTATGAACTCCGCTAGCCAAGAACTTCCCATTGATCCTATATAGAAGAAAACCACTATGCATCCCATGCTCCTCATGCTCATTGAAAATATACATCTCTAACCGCGGTAGAAATAATCAAGAACTCTTCCACTCCCTTCTTTTTGAACAAACCCAAACCTGTCGGGACTAAATCCTTATAACTCTACCAAACTATGCTTGCCACTAAGCCCAAGAGCATTTTTGCAAAACACTTGAAGAGACTCATTACCTCAGAAACACCCAAGGAAATAATCATATCCTTATCCTAACGATTCGGCCTGTACCAAGCTATACCATCTATCTAAGTTCCTTCTGATTTACCTTCTCTAGATACTTTTTCTTGCTATAACACCACCATTCCTCAACCCAGACTCGCCACACGAGACCCAAGCATAAAGCTACACCGTCTAAGGCTCATAAGCCATTGAATACTTTCTCAGATATTCACAAGAGCACCACGATCAAAATACTTAATTCTGAAGAAACTTTCTGCGAATCTAAATTTGTTACCTTTACCTTCCTGATATTGATACATAGAATCCCATAATTTATATAGAAAATACCATAATTCTTGACATCTTCCAATGAAAACTCAATTTCTAACCATATATACAACTTTAAAGTACCCAATTGTTATATGTAAAATCTTGAACACATTAGAGCCATTCTCAAGAGTCGTTTACTCTATTCAAACTGCAATAAGCTTGATCAAATGAACCGAACCACCTTTTCCCCAACAGCACTCCGACACCGTAGAGTGTAATCGCGTCCTAGAACAACCAAGCAACTTTCCGCTCTATGCTCCGAGCATCCATTACCTCAAAAACTCAAGACATTTTGACTTTCTCTTACACCTGTGAATCATGACATAGCGTTTGTCAAAATTTTCCTTTACTGAAGACATCGTCGGTCTCGATCTCCGTAAGCCATAACTGATTCACCAGTATGCCTCAAACTGAAACCAAGATAGCACATAACTGTGCAATAACCTAAGCAATAGTAGACTCCCCTACTTGGTTTGAAGCCATAGATCAACACACACTCAATAACTCATAACGCATATGCTCTATTGCTTCCATAATACCATAGTGAGATTAAACTCAACCCTTCATAAGATCGTGTAACACAGATCATCTAGTACCTTGAATCTTCTGCAAATCTCGCATTCATCCTTGCACTAGTTAAGCCCACTCTTTTAAGCGACACTAGATTCAAATTTCAACACTTATATTTCACTTGTAAATGAGATCTTCTAATAGATACATAAGGATCATACAACCTTAGAATATTATGCATAAAATAACCCACTTGCTTTGCCTTCAACTAAAATTTCTATATATCTTCCACCGTCACAAACATTACGAAGTCACTTAGCCTTCCTGAGTCTGAACTCATTACCGCAAAATGAAAATTACTTCACTCCCAACTAGGAAACATGAAAAGATTCTTCACACGCCCATAACTCGGGGCTATACCTCGAATCAAGATGGAATTCAAGCACATAATAGTTCTTCGATCATTCGACAGACCCTTCTCATTGCTTCTAAATCAAATGGATACATCTCCCAGTACTAAAATACTCATCACATAGCTATCGAGTTGTCGCTTCGACTAACCGGGACACTACCGAACATATAAGTTCAAAAATACTTGTTCACACAATCAGCACCTCGATGCTCAAGCTATAGGAAAAAATCTAGCCTCAAGTCCTCTAGACTGGACCCAATATCAACTCACAAAGACCACGTCTCGCCCCTCGATCAGGGAATCACAATCCATTGATGTACATTTGATAATAAGTGCTCATGTGCGTATACAAACGCATGGAAGGAATTCAAAGAGTTACTTCTCAAGCTGAATCAAGGGCGCACGATAAGCATTCCAAGAATGTGAAGTTTTTCCTAAAGGTTATATAGCCTCTCGAGGATAAATGCAGACGTCTTCGTACCAATCCGCGAGACTCTACTAAACCTGCTCATGACTCGTGAGACCTATATAACCTAGGCTCTGATACCAACTTATCACGACCCAAACCGGCCCCGTCGTGATGGCGCCTCTCGTGAAGTCAAGCCAAGACGGCACAACACCCATATTAACCCTTTAATCATTAAGAGTCATTTTAAAGACTTTAATTAAACAATATTTCATAATATAAGTCTGAATGAACAATGCGAAAATAACAGAAAAGCCCGACATCGGGGTGTCACTAGTCATGAGCATCTACCAAGGTCTGAATACAACAAAAAATAGTAAAATGTACTAAGTACAGAAATAAAAATGAGAGGAAGGCAGCGATGCTGTGAACGTCGTGCAGCCACCTTGCTAACTCTGATGACTCCACATCTGAGCAACCAACACCCGCTACCGGGTTCCGAAATACCTGAATCTGCACACGAGGTGCAGGGATTAATGTGAGTACTTCAACCCAGTACGTAGTAAGAGTAAATAAAGACTGAGCAGTAGGAAACAATGAATCCACATTTATGTTAAAATCAATAAACACACAATCTACTAAATTAGAATACGAGTCAATCGCCCCTTTTAAAATCCAGCTTTTGGTAAATATCGTTTCAAATGCCTTCCGATAGATTCAGTAGGGGTTCAATGCCATTTTTAATAAAAGATCTAGAAACCATAATAGGCCCTTGGGCAAATCATAGTTCGTAAACAGCCCCTCTGGCAAAACAGGTGTCATAACCACCTCCTCACAAGAAAATCTCAATGGAAATAACAAAAACCAAATCAGTGATTAACTTCTGAACATCTCACAAACCCCAGCTTAAATGAAAGTCGTTTTAAAAATATTTATCTAACATTTTTGACAAAGGCTCAGTATAAAAATGAGTGAAAACAGTCGTTAAATCAATATATTCGATAGAAACTCACTCTGAAGAGAAGTGAAAATCAATGAGTTCATAATCAGGCCCATCAGGCAAACATCACTCATGTGCATGTATATATCTATCGCCCCTTAGGCTAGCCTCTCAGTCACTCATGACTCAACTCTTACAATCAGTGCTCACACTCAGCACTCACACTCATTAGGTACTATACAGTAATCGCTTTAGCGTGCAACCGGATCCACATATTGTTGCGGCGTATAGCCCGATCCATATTTATAGTTGATTATGCTCACTGGGGGTGTGCAAACTCCGGAGGGGCTCCTACAGCCCAAGTACTGTATCGCTGTGGCGTGTAACCCGATCGAACATATCGTTGCGACGAGCAGCCCGATCCATATGAGCATCGCTGCGGCATGCATCCCGGTATATATATATATATATATATATATATATATATATATATATATATATATATATATATATAT